>JACCPG010002387.1:0-26045 GCA_016069955.1 Drepana arcuata | reverse complement strand
GATTCAAATGAGTTTTAATAATTCACATCGGCCCGTACCTTCGCTGTTAGTAGCTCGGATACACCTGAGCGACTGAAGCTACTTCGTAATTCGAAACGTGTATAGCACTTGAGAAGCGGCGATGGACTAGCCATCTGTTATGTGTTCATCAAAATGTTATCGCTCGCGGAAATAATGTGTTACATTAATAATAATGTGGACATCTCTGCTTCCTCCTGGAAGAGAAGGGAAGGTGGGACGATATAAGAAATAAAAAATTATACATTTGCAAGAAGCCTACAAAGATTGGAGTATTCCAGCTCCGGCTGTGCCGATGAGTTTTTCTAAAGTACAGGAATTAGTCACACCACAAGGCTTACGGTGAAGGAAAACATCGAAAGTAAACCTGCATACATTTGAGAAGAAATTCATAGTCGTATGTATAGAAGTGCTTGACTAACGGCACAGACATATTTAAAAATATATGTTCACGCCTTTCCACAAGGGTCTCGGAAGGGATAGGCAGAGGTGTGTAGGTAGTATCCACTCACTTAATTTTCACCGGAGATATATTTAGGTGACAATGTGACAGAGCATGAAACAGACTATCCTATATATAAACATATTTTATTTACCACAGAATTATGAAATTACTATGAGCGCCAAATACATAAATAATATTCTCGTACCCTATTTTTTCGATTCGTGTGGACGTCTTTGTACCTTACAAGGCATTAACTCGAACCAACCTCACTTTAAACTGTAAATTAACTGACTTCATAAGTTTAGATATTCACAAGTACATTTAAGCTACTTTTGACTTGGTTAATGCTGGTCTGTTTCTTTAATGAGCGTTCGTTCGCTTATTTACTTTACATTCTGTAGGCCGGACTTCATGACTTGTAAACCAGGTACTGGTTTGAAATGGTGTGATTAAAAAGTTTTGGGACATGCCGAATATTTATGTTAATGGGTGTTATGTTTCATGAAATGGTAATAATCTTTACATAATATTGCTTTTATTTTTATACCTTATATATATAACAACGTTTTTTTGTATACAACATGACTGGAAAACAAGCAAACGGCCCACGTGATAGGAAACGATTACTGTAGCCCATTTACGCTCACGATCCCTCTGCTGCCAATACAATATAACAATCCTTCACAAGATGCTCATTACTGGAACACAACACAGAAAAATATTTGGCTACGGACTTCCCTTCACATTAAAATTTGCAAATCCCTAAAACAAATTCTTTGTAGTAAGCAAAAATTTGTTAAGTAAGCTACCGCATACATTTATTAAGTAATTCAAAGAGGTATTTAAAGGCATGCCTGGGAGACGGCAACAGACTTGTCAACTTCGTGAATTGGGCGCTACACCTCTCACAAATAGCAGACCGAAATCATCCTTACAATACCTTCAACTTATTCCATAGGGTATAATCGCTGTAAAAATACAGCGTGAAATAATGTCGGAATGAATTTCACAGACTTTCCCGAGGGCGATCTTTGGAGTAGTCCACAAAGAAAGATTATGACGTCAACACATACCCATTTTATGTTAAATAATAGGCTCTTTTTATACCAAATTCCGTCTAAATGATGAAATATGTATATTTCATAGCTATACAAAATAAATTTCCATGATATTTTTGCTCTATAATTTTTTTGCCTCTCGTTACCAGGCTTCAATAACTGGGGTATTAAATGCATACAGTGGTGTCATTACGGCGTGTCTTGTTCAATATCCGTATTAATTTAAATGGAATGAAATTACTCGGTCTTTTTAAACTGAAATGAAATCGGAACAGAATTCATTAAGAAATCAGATTAACAGATAAATGAGGATTTGAGTGGTTAATTCCGTTTATATCTGGTATCTATGATAAAAAACGATGTTTAATATATAATGCTGTAATTCATACACATGTGTACTTCAGTTATTATTATTATTTTGAATGCAATATTTTAATTATGTCTATTGTATACCTTATTATTAAATAGATAGGACACAAAATATTATATCAAATTGTATTAATTTGGTCGTGATCTTGCTTGATGTTCTGAAAGTGAAACTAGGGTTTACTAAAAGCATTGGATATAAATACATAATTGCCAAAGTAAATTGTGATTGTGACAAGAGCCGTTGTAGTCGAGTACTAATGAGTTTTTCCGAACTTAAGTACAGTGATTATTCACACCTCGAGCTTAACGGTGAAGGAAAACATCGAGAGGAAGTCTACCTACGTCTGAGAAGCAGATTCGAACCCGTAACCTCAATCTTCGCAGTCAGGACCTCTGACCACTAGACCAGACGGCAAATAGCAAATTAACAACAAATTATATAATATATAATATATCCTCACGCCTTCCCACAAGGGTCCCCGAAGGGGTAGGCAGAGGTGTATAGGTAATACCCACACACCCACTTTCCGCCAGAGGTATATTAGGTGCCAACGTGACAGATGGCGAGTCCATCGCCGTTACTCAAGACGACTATACATATGCCTTTGAATTTCTTCTCAGACGTATGCAGGTTTCCTCTCGATGTTTTCCTTCACCGTAAAGCTCGTGGTGTGACTAATCACTGTACTTAAGTTTAGAAAAACTCATTGGTACAGTCGGGATTCGAACTTGCGACCTTTGCGTCGCAGGCAACTGATCGAACCACTCGGCCACCAAGGCTCAACAAATTATATATATATATATATATATATATATATATATTTGTATATATTGACAACCTTAATGTCAATGGTAAGAGAGTAATCATGTAAGTTTATAGAGCATCGCTTTCGACTGTTGCACGATGTGGAATCAGCTTGCGGATATGCGGTCGACGGGTCTATTATGGCTAGTAATTAAGATGTATAACTTTGTCCTAAACTAACATTTGGATTGAATGAGTCAGCGATGGCTAACCCAATAAATATTTTATTATTAATATACTCTCGTATTGAAGCTGACTGTTAATATTGTATGAATTTCTGATGGAGAAAATTTAAAGTTACGTGAAGTAAAGTTTGTACGATATATAAGTATATATATATATACATTTTCACGCCTTCCCGCATGGGTCCTTGAAGATATAGGCAGAAATGTGTAGTACACACCCACTTTCCGCCGGAAATAAATATTAGGTGCCAACGTGTCAGATGGCGATTAGATCGCCGTTACTCAAGCACGACTATAATATGTAAATACGTCTTTGAATTTCTTCTCAAACATATGACAATTTCCAAACTATGTTTTCCATCACCGTTAAGTTCGTGGTGTGACTAATCACTGTACTTAAGTTCAGAAAATCTCATTGGTACAGTCGGGACTAGAACATGCTATCTTTGTGTTGCAGGCAACTACACGAGCTACTCGCCCACCGCGGCTCTAAAAATAATGTAATAAGAGATTAGCGCGTCCAAACAACTATCGTTTGCCTCTCCATAATGTTATTATAGAAATAGACCGGACGAGTGAAGTATATATAGTATCATAACAAACTTTCTCATATATAATATTAATAGGATATTACAAAGAAAGAAGCTCAATTTTCACGACCAACCGGACGTTACTCAAATAACTTCAATAGACGCCTTTCCCATTCACTTCCATTCAATAATAGTACTGTTCACGTCACTTCACCTTCATCTCTAAAATTCTTTATTTATATTAGAATCGTAACTAAATTAAAAATAATTTACAGTTCAGTGAATCGATATAAATATTAGTCTTATCGATATTTTTATTCGCAACTCCGCTATAAATAATTCATATTCAATTTGTCGGTTTTCCCGAAGTTTGATGAATTGTTTCGAGTTAAAAAATAAGAGGGTGAAGAAATAGGCGTTGTTGGAATATAAATAGAGTTATAAGATCTGAATGAGAAATAAACCACATACCTATTATATAGAGTACTCGTAACCGACGAGCATGTATGAAGAGCCTGATGAATGTGGACGAAGCGAAAATGGTATGTAGTAAGTCTAGAGAGAACTGGCGCTCTATACCCTCTCTCACCCCGTTAGGGACTCGGCGTGATGATATGCATGTGTGTAGAATGCAGAGTGTTAAAAGAACTATGGCTCTACTTTCTAACAACCTATATCGAATTGATCGAGCACTCGGCGCGACGAGCATATATGAAGTGAGTGATGAAAGATGAAGCGAAAGAGATCGGTACGTCTAGAGAGAACTGGCGCTCTTCTCTCTGCTCCTTGAAGAACTCACCGTCTTTATATACACTTATGTTGTATGTTAATTTGATTATATTTATTTTAAGAACGCAAGTGGGCGTTAATTGCTCCAACAGGTTCTAGTATCGGCTTACCAAAAGGGCTTCCTAAGAAAAACAATCTCAGGTTATTTGTTACCTTATCGGCTTTGCTATTCGATCCATTTTGAAGCAAAAATCTTTAGAACATCCAAAAAGACCTGCAAAATTAAAGTTCAAAGAACTGCAGTCATTTAGAGCTCACCTGTTAAGATGAGGTATCTGAACTTAAGTATGGTGATGTATCACACAATAGAACTCATGATGCTAGCAACTATCGTGTGGAAACTACCTACACTTACTACACTACACTCACTAAATTCTATCGTTATCTAGAATAGCTCATTATGGTATTCGAAATTTCAAATATGAAACAAAACACAAACACACAATGGGAACCTGTCAAATTAACGACCTCGACAGGACCGGTACCAAAATCAACCAAAATAGCAGCTTAATTATATTTACGATTGTGATACGTTCTTGTGACAAAGGTTTCCAAAGCTATAACAAGCCAGTATGCTAGTTGTGATTTTGTAGTCAGTACCTAATGTCGTCTGAGCAACACCAAATGGCTTTGTTATAGCATTATGCACGTCTGGTAGTTACGCTGAGGGGACCGCATTGGTACAGACCAAAGCGGTTCTCATTATATCGGCCATTATAATTAATGTGGATATTCCTGTTTCCACTGGGTTATTCATCCCAGAATATGACAACACATAATATTTTCATTTCACAACTAACTGTTGACCTAGCTCCGTTCCATTCGGGGCGCCGCCCACGCGTTCAAGTAATTCATTCACTTGGAAGCGAGCTCATGAATACAATTATTATACCAGTTGAACTGTATTTCAGAACCTTACGCCGGAACACCCAGTTGAGTATTGATATGGTTCTGTAATTTACGTATGCATTCTATACGTATTTCTACACGCCTTCCCACAAGGGTCTTCGAAGGTAGCGGTGGTGCAACAACACCCTTTTTCACCGCCAGTATCTATTTAGCTGCCAACGTGACAGATGACGAGTATGTCATCGCTTTTTAAGCACGCTACATACTTCTTCGAATTCCCAGATGTATGAGTTTCGACATGATGTTTTACTTCACCGGAAGCTCGTGATGTGATAATACTGCTCTTTAAGTTTAAATAAAAACTTTTAAGTATCTAAAAAAAGGCCGTGACTCGAACTAGCTTTTGTTTTTTGCGTAGGTGACTATTTAACAACAACAGATGGACAAACTTACATACATACATATCATCACATCGAGTCCCTAACGGGGTAGGCAGATTATAGAGCGCCAGATCTCTCTAAACTACCTCTTTGCTTCGTCCACATACATCAGAGGACGAACAAATTGTGATATAAAACACAATCGCTCATAATATTGCCAAATGTACCTTAATTGTACCCAAAGAGAGATACAGCCTAGACTCAGGCCGTAAAGAGAATAACTTAGAACAAACCACAGTCACTGAAAGTTAGGTCGTCTGAGGAGAAATTTACACACAGAGTCAACTGAAATACCGTTAGTACGGTAATACAGTCAATCTTTACGCCTAACCACAAGGGTTCCCGAAAGGAAAGGTTTGTCCGCGTGATATGCACATCCATCGCCGTTTCTCGAGACGTCTTTGAGTTTCGTCTTAAACATATTCAGGCTTCGATGTAATATTGAGCGTCACCGAAAAGCTCTTGTGATAAATCACTGCATATCAGAGCAGAAAAAACTTACGCCTTCCCACAAAGGTCCCCGATGGGGCAGGCAAAGGTGTATAGGTACACACCCACTTTCCGCCAGAGATATACTAGGTGTTAACGTGACAGATGGCGAGTCCGTCGCCGTTACTCAAGCACGACTAAGCATAAACGCCTTGATTAAACGTATACAGGTTTTCTTTCGATTTTTCCTTCACTGTAAAGCCGGTGGTGTGGCTAATCACTGTACTTAAGTTCAGAAAAACTCTTTGGTTCAAAGGGACTCAAACTCGGAATATTTGCGTTGTAGGCGTGTACTTCAACCAGTATGGTGGCCTAACTATTGATATTATTGACTTCTATATATAAATGCGAATTTTGTGTTTCAGTTGTGTTGTAAGGTTGTTTGGAATTGGTTTGGATTGTATGAAATTTGTACAGGGATTGATTATTTGCTAGATACATTATATATTTCAGAAAAGAACTACTAATGTAATAAAATCCAGCGCGGGAGAAACCGTAGGGTAAAGTTAGTGTTAAATAAATGAACCCAAACCTACTCCCGGTACTAAAGTTACCTCGGAAACTTGTAGCCCACTTTTAGGTTCGATTTCCTCGATCTAGCAAATTTATTTCTTAGAATCTGGAGCCCTCACAGAAAGTGGCGTACCTAGAATTTGTAAAAAAGAAAATTCTGTGTAGAATTCGGTGAAATTACCTTATCAAAAATTTTACACGACCCCTTAGTAATAATTAAGTCTTGATTAGGCGCTCTATACTCTCTGCCTACCCCGCTGGGGATTTGGCGTGATGATATGTATGTGTATGTATGATTTGTTTATATTTTTTAATACGCGCATATTATGTAATTTTTTTTAAATTAATTCTTAAATTATTCGAAAGAACGTCTAAACTCTTTGTCGTTTTGACGATAATGATTTCCACCGTAGTACATACAGTACTCTAAACAAACAATGAAATTAAAAAAGGCACAAACGCGACCTTGACGACTAACGAAGTTATGACACACTGCCACAGAAATATTTGAGCGTTACATCTATGGCTACAACTGGCAACTCGGAGCTCGCGAGCAGGAACGACCTCGCAAACGTAATTGCTCTTAGACAAATGGAACTAAATGTGCGGCTTTAGAATGTCTACAAGGATATTTAAAAAAAAATATTCTTTCGCTCACAAAATCTGTACTTATAATTTTTTATGGACATTTTATTCCAAGTTATGTAACATCCAATGACTCTCTCTGCCTTCCCCATGAGGATCTCAGTTATTTCTTATACAATAACAAATTTTCTCGAAAAGCTTACCATCTCTATTTATAAGTCTATATCTGGTTACCATCATTGTTCCTGAATGCGAAAGGGAAAGATGTTTTAAGCATTCTTAAGGTATGTATACAATAATATACAATTATTGTATGCTGGCACACATTACTGGACCGTTCCCATTTTTAAGGCACATTGTATAATATCCTCACGCCTTCCCACAAGGGTCCCCGAAGGGGTGGGCAGAGTTGTATAGGTAATACCTACACACCCACTTTCCACCAGAGGTATATTAGGTGCCAACGTGACAGACGGCGAGTCCATCGCCGTTACTCAAGCACGACTAGACATACGCCTTTGAATTTCTTCTAAGACGAATGCAGGTGTCCTCTCGATATTTTCGTTCACCGTAAAGCTCGTGGTGTGACTAATCACTGTACTTAAGTTCAGGAAAACTCATTGGTACAGTGGGGATTCGAACTTGCGACCTTTGCGTCGCAGGCAACTGCTCGAACCAATCGGCCACCACGGCTATTTGTATATGCTATAAATATAATATATACCTACTGTTAAGTTAATATTATGTTATACTAACTGTTAAGACTAATTGCGTTGCACAGCTCGAAGTAGAACAGACTTTTATGCCACTGTTCACAAACAGACCGCACCTTTACGACTATCTAGAACGCGGTCTTGTCCCAGCGGTATCCCGAAGACACCTCCAACGAAATATGACATAATCATGTTAAAACTCATACTGAAAGTGATTGTTACTTGTTGCGAAATATGTATTGCTAAAAATGTACATAAAATGTTGTGACAACAGATTCTCAATGTACTCGTAATAACGTGATTATCATCCTTATTTTTGTTTGTTTATTTTAATTGAAGCCGTGATGGCCGAGTGGTTCGAATGGTCGCCTTACTTTGCAACACAAAGATTACATGTCCGAATTCAGACTGTACCAATTAATTATTCTGAATTTAAGTACAGTGATTAGTCACACCACGATCTTAACGGTGAAGGAAAACATCCAGAGAAAATCTGTATACGTTCGAGTGATAATTCAAAAATGTATATATAGTCCGGCCTCTGCCTACCCTTCGGTAACTCTTATTAATATAATAAAATAGGTATTAATAATGAATGCTCATTGTGTTCTTTACGTTGGATAAAAGATTCAAGATCATTTAAATTCAGTTGTCAACTTCCCAAAGTAGCCTGGCTTAGTGATCGGCAATGTGTGCGAAATTGTCCCAAGGTACAACAATTATTAATTGAATTAGTTACTTATCGTTTTAACCTTAGATTAATCGAGAATAGAGTGGCTGTGGAATATATTGAGTTACTAGAAGCAGTCGTACATCTTAAGTTACGTTGTGTGTTAATTAGTATTGATGACGGCTTCTTAGAATTTAGAAATACATATTTCGTAGTCTTGAATGGCTATAAATCTTTACCGATATTTACGTGTCAGATTAAAGAGTGGTGTCGGGCGAATGTTTCGAGTCGCTTGCAAAAGCAAGGTTGCAGGTTCGAACTCCAACAGTATGTACAAATGAGTTTGCTTGAACTTAA
Source organism: Drepana arcuata (assembly GCA_016069955.1). Lineage (NCBI taxonomy): Eukaryota > Metazoa > Arthropoda > Insecta > Lepidoptera > Drepanidae > Drepana > Drepana arcuata. Next base: position 17,230 of record JACCPG010002387.1, on the reverse strand, counting down.
GTACAGTAATTTATCACTCCAAAAGCTTTCGCGTGAAGGAAAATATACTGGGAAGAGAGACGACTGTGTAGTGTGTGTGTAGTTTAACTGTGTTAAACTAGTCCGTCTCTTTCTGTGTCACTTTGGCACCTAAATATACCTCTGGCAAAATGAGGGTGCTGTTTCATGTCTGCCTACCTCTGGTGGGGTAGGCATACATATTTTAGACGGAAATTAAAACATACAGTTTCATTCAAACTATGCTAGAAAACACCTGTAGTGATCTGAAACAATCCAAAGAATGCTATAAGTCAATGCGATTATATTAGCAACACTGTCATTCCAGAAAAATTGTAAACAGTATGACGTCAGACGACCACTAAAATTGACTCTTCAGCCCAACTATTTTACTCATACTACACAATGTTATGCTTGCAGTTGAGAAAGCGGAAACATGTATCCCAACTCAATGAACAGCCGATGAAATTTAATTTAGTCGGGGATTATATTATGTTGGTGCTTCAGAAGCGCCAGTTGCCTCTTGTCACCGTTCGATGACCTATTTCAAATCTATTTCGGTACAGATCACTCTTGGCTGGAACCGCGGCTTCCTATGACTAAAAAAAAGTCCCGCCGGTGACACATTAGAAGCTCGATTTATCTTGGATAGGTGAGAGTAACGTGTCTATTTTCTCTCTAATATTTACCACCTGTTCGAGAAGTATGAAATGTATGTACAAGACTTTGTATTAATTTTAAATGTCTTCTTAAAATGGTTACGTAAACAAAATCAATAATGCCAATAATTTCAGTATTAATGGTTTAGGCAAATTAGAGTAAATTTAAATATCTCTTAACCACGCACATATTTTATCTGTATAGGTATCGAATCCGTCGTCAAGTCGTTTCAAAGTACAATTTCAAAAAACAATTGAATTAATTACCTGAAAACATTTTCACATTGACCTCATAACTCCGGATGCAATAAATCCAGGTCAGTACAGTCGTCAGCAAATTTGTATATGCCTGTACATATGAGTACAGCAGTAATTCTGGGTTGTACTTGTTAACCTATTTTATTGAAAGTGCACTTGATATTCGCAGCGGATAGTGGACTCTCCGGGAATTGCGATGGCGTTTTTAATATTTATAATGTACGTGACACTCTGAAGATTATTATTTCGGCAAAGAGGTAATTCTTATTATTATACATATGTTTTACGTATTTATTAGCTGGGAAATAACTAACGTTATATTAATTGATAAACTAATGAAGATATTTCATTTAGATAGAACAAAATCCCTTATAGACCGGGCAAAAAATATAGTGTATCGTAAGTAAGTGTATATAATAATAATAATAATAATGGCCTAATGGCAAAGAGCCTCGACCAACACCTCAAGAGGCTCTCGTTAGACGGTTGGATCAAGTGTCTGATGCAGAAAGCAGTACTGCTCGAAACGGCACGTATTGTGAGGAGATTTCTTTCTCTGGGACCCTAACCACCGGTACCTTGGACCCTGATCCCGATACCGGTGGGCCCCTATATTTTATATTTTTAAATATGTATATATATATATATATATATATATATATAAATGTATATATATATATATATATATATATATATATATATATATATATTTAAAAAAATTATCTATAAGATGTATTTCAAATAAAGAATAATAAATACCTGGGACAACGCCACACAAATTGACCTAGTCCCAAAATTAAGCAAAGCTTGTGTTATGGTAACTAGACAACGATATATATACTTATATAGATAGATATATACATAAATACGTAGGACATCCAAGACTAAGGTATAAAAACTTGTGTTCATCACACAAATATTTTGCCCTCAGCGGGATTCGAACCCACGACCTCAAGTTTCGCAGTCAGGAGCGTCAGGAGAGTCTAACCACTAGACCAGACGGTCGTCAAATATTGTATCGTCGTATATTGCACACATTCGTTTGAAAATAACCAGCCACTGCAAATTGTTCTATCTTCACAACACTTTGCCGTAGACACTAGGTGCCTGCAGAGCAGATGGCGAGTCCATTACCGTTTCTCAAGTGCCTCTCAAACGTATGCAGCTTTCCGATATTCTCCTACATAGTAAAGCTCATGGTGTGATTAATCTGTAAACTTTTCTAAATTGTTTTAAAATAATGAAGAATTGCAGCGAAATAGTTTTATTAGTCTAGAGAACTCGCGCTCTACTCTCCCTTCCTTGCTGAAGAGACTCGGCGTGATGACATATTTGTATGTATAAAGTAAGTAGTAATCAACAAAATATTTTATTTGTTATATTAATTGTGAAACGCATGTTGTGTTTCCTATAATTAAGGACAACAATAAGTTGTTGCATGTAATTGTGTATTCCTTGTTGGAAATCCAAGTTCATAAATAAATAAATCGTGATAAATCATTTATTTTGTAAACACAAAACATAAACTTCTATCGAAAGTAACAGTCGATACTTCTTTGTCGTCTAATATCCATATCATGGAATTCCCTACACGAAAGCGCTGTCAGCGCTGAAAACCGAAATTGATATTTTCTTGAGCACTTTATACATTCGGTGAGTACGTTTTACAGCAAAAGTCACTTTCAATTTCAAGCAAGGAGCGCTTTACAGCTGCCAGTGGGCGTGACGGGCATAAAACCTCGCCTCGATCCACGCTGATACCGCGAGAGGATTACAGATTTTCTACTTGTCAATCTGAATGATTCTAAACTCTACTACCTGAGTAATAAAGCATATAACGTTTAACAGTTTTAAACGTAAAGAATAGTTAATCATCATCGGGCATTTCAATTTTTCCTCGGACAGATGTTACCTCGTTGAAAATGAACGGAAACGTATAAGTCTTCGTTTTACTTTTTATGTACCTCGCAAATTAGATTGTGAAATGTTTCTCTGCTCGGAATCAGGTGTGTTTGAGTTGGGAAAAGTCGGAAGTTGGAGAAAATATTACTCGAATATTTTTTTAGTATGAACTGTAGTAAGTATGGTGTTATAAGTAATTTTAGTAAATTTTCTGGTAGAAAATTTTCACTATCAGTTAAGGCCTACTGTAAAAACCAATCAGCTCCTCAAGTTGGGATTGTATTAATTGTTCTTAACCCCAAGCTAGACATATCTTGCACTATAATAATAGAGACGCCATATTATAGCGATAATGGCTTCATGCTTATTGATAAGCGTTTAGTAAGGTATAGGCAGGGGTGTATTAGCACCCACTTTTTGCCGGACAACTATTTATGATCCAACGTATGACTGTATATATACATTCAATTTATTTTTAGAGAGAGATTAGATTTAAGAGCCGTGGTGGCCGAGTGGTTCGAGCAGTTGCCTGCGACGCAATGGTCGCAAGTTCGAATCCCGACTGTACCAATGAGTTTTTCTAAACTTAAGTACAGTGATAAGTCACACCACGAGCTTTACGATGAAGGAAAACATCGAGAGGAAACCTGCATACGTCTGAGAAGAAATTCAAAGGCGTACGTATAGTCGTGCTTGAGCAACGGCGATGGACTCACCATCTGTCACGTTGGCACCTAATATACCTCTGGCGGAAAGTGAGTGTGTGGGTATTACCTATACACCTCTGCCTACCCCTTCGGGGACCCTTGTGGGAAGGCGTGAGGATATATTAAATATTATCAATATTATTTTTAAACGTAAGCAGGTTTCCTCTCGCAGTTTCCCTTCACCGTAAAGCTCGTGGTGTGACTAATTTTAAACGTTACGGTAAGTCGGGATTCAGATCTGTTATCTTTATGATGCTGGCAAATATATAATATTATGAATTATTCACATACTTATCCGTCCTATACGACGCCAAAGTTCAGAAAAACTCATTGGTACTGACTGGGATTTGAATGTGTGCTCAACAACAGATTTAAGCCCAGACCTCAGCTGTGTATATTGTTGAATACTCGTGATCAAAACGAGACACAATAGGTATTTAAGCAAACATACTACCTACTACCCTAATCGGTTGGACAAAACTTTTACATTGTTAATGCCGCTGACGTTTTATGAGCCCTCCGCTAAGTACAGAATTAAATGGTGAACAAATGGCTTCATGTCACGGAATAAAGCACTAAAGTTGACCAGAAAGGTTGAATTGGCCTCATAACACAAAAGGCGAAACCGCTAAAAGGCTGGAGAGACTACTTCCGTCGACTGGGATTTGGGAGAGATAATTAGGTCCCAAATAACGTTGAAGTGTCATTACGTCCGACCGACAATGACGGCGTCGTGACATTGTTTTATTTTTGACATTTATTGGTGAGCTTTGGTTTGTTCATTTGTTTTTATGTTAAGCTCGCGACAGTTAGCTAGACAGCTACTTTATGGATTTCTATGCGAAGTAAAACAAAAGTATTTATGGTCAGTAGTTAGTTCGGAGAGGTTTTGATGGTATTGTAAGTTCAAACCTGACTGTACTTTGTTTTTCGCAAAATTTGGTACATATTATTTACTTGTGGAGCATAAGAAAATGTGATCGATGATAGGTCTCACGTAAAAGTTTCTCTCCTCTTTGAATACCTTTTTTCATTACAGTACCTAAATTCAGAATTACTCATTGGCTGGCACCGTGGTATGATGCAGTGAACTAATCCATTGCCGTTTCGAAAACACTGTTTATACATATTTGAAATCAACTACCATCATACTGAGTCCATCAGGCGGATACCATCATTTTGAAGAGATCTTACGCCGTCTAATCGAGACATCTCGAGACAGGCGGGCTGAGACATATCTCGCTCAGAGAATCAGCATTGATATCCAGCGTGGCAATGCTGCTGGTCTTCTTAGCATATTGCCTCGGGATACCGATTTGAGTCAAGTATTTTATCTATAAGTAGTTAGTTATATAACTCTATATTATGTTATTAGTCTACCAAATAAACCATTCACCTAAATACGTTCAGTTGCAAAAATCATGAGGCAATAAAATGATACTTGACTTGTCACGTTAGCAAAAAAAATGGCGACCGTATTTTACAAGTGGTGACCTTAAATCTCTGCGTATGGCGGGCTAATGGAAATTGGGAGAGTTTTGACATTTTTTTCCGCTATTTAATTTTACAGTCGTAAATTGTGTGATATTTTTTGGTTTTAAGCCCGCTGTCATTGGTATAAATGCTTAACCTCTTTTGAACTGATATGTTTGATACATGTAAAAGCTCTTGTATTTGTAATGTAAAATTAAAATATGTAATAGTAAAATATCTGTATATATTTTAAGGATAAGGTATATATTATATGGGCCCTTTATATTGTAGCATCTATTTTAATGTGTAATAAAATGATTTATTATTTATATACATTAGATGGTAGTTTCCTTTGTCAATCGCTATTCTTTCTCGTAGTTTATTGTGTAAGTGTGCAACCTTCCATTAAAGTTTGAGTATTTGTAGGTGCACACTGATTACCACACGCACACTACAATTAGTAGAGTCGGGTCATACTCCCCGCACCCCGCGGCCCATTCGACTAGAAATTGTTGGGCGCGACTTCGTGGATGGCACTATCTATAAGCAGGTTTGAATGCAGGTTTTTATTTTAATTTACATTTATACTTATATTTAAATTACATGGACTATTGGCAACACCAACAAAAATACCATATAAGGTTTTTTGGTCTTGGCAACATTGTCATAAAAGCGTCCTTCCGTTCTGCTCGGTGTGCGCGGTCGTACAAACAGTAATATTAATTATAATAATTGTAACAGTTTTCCTAGTGCCTATGTGATATAACTGTGTTGTGTGTGATTATCAGCAATAAACTGTACCCCTCAAGCTAAGGCCTTTTCACTGTCTGAGAAGATAACCAGCCCCAAGCTATCCCCAAGAGCAGCACATCAAGCTCTGTTCATGGACATTCAAGATTACGAACAATTTATTCGTGTTCATTACACAAATATTAGCCCCGAACGGGAATCGAGCCTGCGACCTTAGCTTAACAGTTACGAAATCTACCCGCTAGGCCAGATGGCCTTCTGTAAATTGTAACCAATTTGCTTACTTAAATGGCAACCAATTATTTTTGCAACGGAGTGTTTTGCGATAAAGCGAAATACAAATTGCCTGTCCTGATAATACTCTGTATAAATATTGTATGAATGTCAATGACACTGTTAAATTATCAATTCGCCGGAAGAGATATTCAACGAATTTGTTTGTTATCAATTATATCCTATCTGCTATATTCAATTTGAAAGGCTGTGCGGATGTATGTTCCTCTTTCGCGTAAAAACTATTGAAGAGATTTCTATGAAATTTTGTATAGTGATAAATTCTTAATATAAAATGGATTGAAAAATTTACCAAACTTAATATTCCAGAACAAAATATCCCTATATAATATAAACATTTCACACGAGCGAAAGAAGTATGTAAGTCTAGAGAGAACCGGCGCTCTATACTCTCTGTCTACCCCCCGAAACAATGACCTATATAAATACCTAAATACTTTGGGACACTTCCACACAAATTCACCAAGTCCCAAATTAAGCAAAGCTTGTGTTATGGTAACTAGACAACGATATATTTACTTATATAGATAGATATATACATAAATACATACGACATCCAAGACTAAGGTACAAATACTCGTGTTCATCACACAAATACTTGCCCTCAGCGGGATTCGAACCTGCGACCTCAAGTTTCGCAGTCAAAAGCTCTAACCACTAGACCAGGCAGTCGTCAATATACCTCAAATATACCCCTGCCTACCCCTTTGGGGACCCTTGTGAGAAGGTATGAAGATAAGAGATGTAGGTCTGACAGTCTAGAATAGACAGACGATTCTCTATAGTAGATACAGTAATACGGCGAAATGCATTACTTACGTAATGCATTTCGCCGTATTATATTATTTACGAATATTATAAGAATTAGCTGCCAGAAGAGCCGTGGTGGCCGAGTGGTTCGAGCAGTTGCCTGCGACGCAAAGGTCGCAAGTTCGAATCCCGACTGTACCAATGAGTTTTTCTAAACTTAAGCACAGTGATTAGTCACACCACGAGCTTTACGGTGAAGGAAAACATCGAGAGGAAGCCTGCATACGTCTGAGAAGAAATTCAAAGGCGTATGTATAATCGTGCTTGAGTAACGGCGATGGACTCGCCATCTGTCACGTTGGCACCCAATATACCTCTGGCGGAAAGTGGGTGTGTGGGTATTACCTATACACCTCTGCCTACCCCTTCGGGGACCCTTGTGGGAAGGCGTGAGGATATATTATTATATTATTAGTATAACTGCCAGAAGGCATAACTGTCTCCTAATGTAAAGTATGCAGTTTAATATAGTTTTAATACCTACATCTAGATCCATGGAGGCTGCAGTGGTTTAAATGCAACATTTAAATTTAAAATCCCGGCTGTACCAATAAGTTTTTCTTAAGTTAAGTAAAGTTACAGGAAATACGTTTCAGAAGAAATTCAAAACGTTTGTTTAGTTGTGCTTCAGAGACGGCGATGGATAGAATTGACCATCTGTCACAACGGCACCTAAATATTATATCCCCGGCGAGAACTGGGTGTTACACCTTTACCTACCCGTTCGGGGACCCTAACGAGAAGGCATTAAGAAGCTATATATGTATATCATGATCTGTTGTACTTTCAATAGTCAGATGTCTCTCAATATATCAGATGTCTCTCGGTTTTGAATGGTATTATGTGTGTCATGGAAAATCTATTGAAAACCCATTAGATCAGCGTAGCGCGTCGCTACGGTCGTAGCGCCGTAGAATAAACAAAGTGCTACGGAGTTTGTAGCCCCCGTAACGCCCCTGCCAAGTTGGTATCTAAATAAATTGAAAATATTTTTGTAGAAATATCTGCAAATTAAATATAATAACATACATTAAATTTTTTATCGGCAATTTATACATAATAAACAAATGGACTTTACAAAATAGCAAAACTAGAGCACTTTACGGATATTCAACGTAAATTAAAATTTCAACAAACAATTAACTACGTGTATCGCCATCAATTGCCATTCGTCATAACATTACCCTTAAAAGCAGACCGTAAAAAGATACGACAAATTTTATATTCTCTTACAAAGTAATTCGATTGTAAGAAAACAATGTAATAAAAACCACAAAAGAAATAATAAAGATAAGAACGCCCTGAAACGAATGATAGATACATATTCAGGCGTTATCTACCTGAAATTGGCACCGCATTGCACTCACCGTAACTGCAGCTACATGATACACTCAATATCCAGGCACAGTTCGATTTGTATGCACAGTCTAATTAGCTTGCAGGCAAAGCAGGGATGGTTAAAGCGCTTCCATCAATTTTTCATTAAGAGCCCGGTGTAACACGCTTGTAACGTGTTAGAGGAACGGACAAGCACTGACGCACATCCGCGAAGCCCGAGCTCTCGGATGGAACTAGGATCACAGAGCCATCCAGCCCGAATCGAGCGCGACAGAGACGGTAATAGGGAGCGAGTGGGATGGAGCGCGAGGTGCGCAGGAAAGTATTAGATGTTTATTTGGGCTGCTTGTAATGGGATAACAGAAGCTTGTGCGTGAGCTTGTTCCCATTTGGAGTGCCGGGTACGGTTCGGGTTCTCATCATGGTTTTTTTATAATAATCCTACTGATATTATAAATGAAATTATTAGTAAGGATGTCTGTTTCTCTTTCATGCAAAAACTTGTAAAAGAAATTGAATGCAATGTGGCAGAGATAGGTTATATTAGCTAAATAAGCACGTCAAACATGGTTTACAGAAAAAACATCTATCGATGAAATCAGACTTTACGCGGGTGACTCCGTGGGGTTTACCAATAAGGTTATAATGATAAGAGGTTTTGTATAAAACATATATATGATTTACAAACCAAACTTACTACACATACATACCATCACGCTGGTTCCCTCACGGGGTAGGCAAATCAAATCAAAACAAAATCTTTTTATTTCACATAGGCCCAGATGGGCACTTATAAAACGTCGAAAAAGAAGCACGGTTCGGGTTTGTCGCTTCCATGGCGAAGAACCGGCAAGAAACTCCATGGTTATTTCAAATCATTAGGCATATAAAATATTTTGCAGGCATTTTACAGGCAGGGAGAATAGTGCACTGGAACTCTATTCTATCTGCCTACCCTTTGAGGGACAGTAAAGACCTCTTCAAACATGCTCGCCGGTTTCGATCACTTAATACTTAATATGGTAACATTTATCTCTATGAAACAATGATTATGTAAATCTCTATGTAAATTTATTATATTGTACTTTTTCACTTAGGAAATATTCGGTTCTGAAAATTATTCAAACGTTCTTAATGGGAAATTGACGAATCGATTGTCGGATGTAATTTACTAAGAACAAATAAATTAATAACACACAAATTGCCCATAGTCGATCCTGGACTCTCTGATGACGCATGCTATGAGCTGTAAATGAACTCCTGAAAACTATCCGGATGGACTGCATAAAAAAAACAAGGACATTGTAAGATATTCTAGAGATCGTTGTTAACGTTAATTTGTTTTTATACATACATACATATTTATTTTACATTTATATTTATATACGTTTTTATTATGTTTCCTTTCAGGGATTTTTTACAATTAACAAGGCAGGCATTCTACCCGCTGGGAGGATGAAACAAATCTGACAGTAGGTCCAAACTGGAGGAGGGTATCTCGCGACAGACATCAATGGATATTGTTAGAAGAAGTCTTCGCCATGAGGCACACCGAAGTTTGAGAATTTTTTTGATCTTTATTTTAACCAGTATTAGTAGTGCAATGGTCTTATTTTCGGAATAAAGGGCTTTATTTATTATTATTATTATTATGCATAGGGTAAACCAATTCGTGAGAAAAATCTACGAATGAAATACAAATTTACGCGGCTGAAACTGTGCGGCTTTTATAGTCATATATATTAAGCCATAGGCAGCTAGCACATAAGCGTTTACTTTGTATCTGCTTAGTAAGCTTTAATAGAATAATGTTCCAAACCCTTAGTGGTGCCATAGTACACATTTTCACCGTCTCCTAATGTAAGGAAATTCTATCCTTGTCCGTTTGATGAATATTGAAAGGGATGCAAAATTCCGCTGCCAGGCTTCACCATTCATTAACGCAACAGAATAATGCCATCCTGTAACATGGAATTGGATATGGCAATATTGTTGAGGTCCAAGATAACGTCCATCTATTTTGTTATAAGAAGGTGCGATACATCATGGCAAAGAGTTATTTCGCGCGTTATTACTCAAACAAAAATAATTGCTAAGAAGTCTTGCATCTAAGAATTATATTTGTATACAATTGTGTTATTCAGTCACTTATAATAAATAGTTCACAGGTTCAGCCTAGTTTAATATCAGGGTTTATTGCGCGAAATGTCCTGGTAATTATAATTATCTATCTTATATTATTAATATATTATAGACGGCCGTCTGGTCTAGTGGTTAGCTCCTGACTGCGAACTTAAAGTTGCGGGTTCGATTCCCACTGAGAGCAGATATTTGTTTGATGAATACTAGTATTTGTACATTAAGATGTCCTTTAGCACCTAATATACCTTTGGCGGAAAGTGGGTGTGTGGGTATTACCCATACACCTCTGCCTACCCCTTCGGGGACCCTTGTGGGAAGGCGTGAGGATATATTATATATTATATTATAAAATTTCCTTTGTATGTATGTATATATCTATCTATATAAGTGTCTATAATCGTTGTCTAGTTACCATAGCACAAGCTTTGCTTAATTTGGGACTAGGTCAATTTGTGTGGAATTATCCCAAGGTATTAGTTATTTATTTAGATATTATATATATTCGGTTATCCGCCTATTTACGCTCACGATACCGAAGTATCACTTGCGCGTTGCCACTCTGTGTTCGGAGAGTTATAGTGTGTTGGCAGCATATGGGTTTAATCCCTCTGCTTCCAATACAATGTAACAATCCTCCCCCCTCCCCCCTCCCCAAGGATCTCATTACTGGAAACCTTATTCACCGCGTAGGAACACAACACAATAAATTGTGTTATTTGGCTACGGACTTCTATAAGGTGGAGGTCCTGCCCCAGTCGGGCAGCTCCAAATTCGAACGGGAAACCCGTTATGCTCTACCTCTCTCTCCATATCTGGCGGAATGTGGGTGTGTGGGTACTACACAACTCTGCCTTTGCCTTCGGGAGCCCTTGTGGGAAAGCGTGAAGTGTGTGTGAAAATATATATATATATTAAACATCTAGCGGAAACTGGCATGTGTTGAAATTCAAACATGTACATATAATTATATAAGATATGTTTGAAAAACGATAACGGACTCGCCATCGTCACATGGCATTTAAATAAATCCCAACGATCCCCAAAGGGTTAGGCACCCTTTTTATCAGCACCCGGTTTTCTCCGGATATGTCGAGTAATATAAGAGAGAGAGATATGTAAGATACTTTAAGCAGGGGTCTTAGACCCCTGCTTAAAGTATCTTATGTATATACATCATCTCTTATGTATTACTTAATTAAGGCATGAAATTATTCTATATTTATTTAGGCAGGCTTGTCAAAGGGTTGTTCTAATCGTGTAACTAGTCGGGTCTGTTAGTTTAGTTACCACGCTGGGTGTTTTCATATGAAGATTAAATACCTTCAGTATTCAGTTAAAATTTCTGTTTCAACTTCCCTTTGTGAGTATATTTTAATTACGTTGTTGAGTCATTTTTCTACGAATCATACTTAAGATAAGAGAGGTAGGGCATAACGGGTTTCCCGTTCGAACTTGGAGCTGTCCGACTGGGGCAGGCCCTCCACCTTATAGAAGTCCGTAGCCAAATAACACAATTTATTGGTACTGTGTTCTTACGCGATGAATAAGGTTTCCAATAATGAGCTCCTTGGGGAGGGGGAGGATTGTTATATTGTGTTGGCAGCAGAGAGATTAGTGCCATTATGCGGCTAACACAGTATAACTCTCCATAGCATAGTGGCAACGCGCAAGTGATACTTCGGTATCGTCAGCGGGCTATATGCTTGCTTGCCACTCTTGAGGTACAATGCTTATGAACGCAAATGAAGCGAAAGAGGTCGGCAAGTCTAAAGAAAAAAATATCGTAACTCTCTATGCTTGAACTCATGATGATATTCATATTCTAAAAAAATTGCAATAATACACAAAGACCACTCACTATAATTGTTATATGCGTATGCCATTGAAAACAATACTTATCGCTGAATTATCCGGACGTTATTAAAATGCCATTCGTAGAACTATATGCGTGGAAAAATGTAGCCCGGAGGCACAAAAGCTTACACATACACATGTGCCATTAAATACTTGCTTATAATATGATCCGCCTACCATTGTCCGGGCGGGCAACGGTGTCATTGTGCCCGTGAATCGATTTATTGAATAAAGTCATTACCGAACAGCGCCCTTTTGTTGCTCGCAGATTTTTTAATAATAGCGCGAATGTGTTGCGTCATGTCAGCTGGTGATTAATACTTTTCGCAATTATATTGAGTTACAAAAGGGAAATTATTCAATAAATACCGTGGGATAAGTCCATAAAAGTTGACCTAGTCCCAAACAAAGCTTGTACTATGGGCAGTTACACAATAATACACATACGTACATAAGTAGATAATATTATTATACCGAGTCCTTCAAAGGCAATGTAGAGACATCAGAGCGCTCTCTACGTCTAAAGCTTACCTCTTTCGCTTCATCCAAATCCATCAACTCATTTACAGACCTTTCAGAAACCCTAATGGGAAGGCTTAAGGTGATTGCTGTGCTAGATATCCTGTAGGATATTTAATAATGGACGAATCGCATTGTGGTTTGTCTGAACAATCTCAATTAAAATATGTGGTACAGCCCGTAATTAATGATTACGAATTTTAATTATATATGTCTACACCGCTGATTAATAATTTAAAGTGCCCCTCGGTAGATAAAAGAAATACATTATATCATAAACAACAGATAGCAAGATTATCGTCAATTTCACGTTGTTTGAAAAGCAGTCGGGTTTGATCATCATTATACATTTAACAGCTGGGCTCTTGTCGGCGTATCTGTTGCAAGTTATTCGATGTCCCTCCGCCAAGTTTGTCTCTCTCTCTTTTCTCCGAAAAGTGGGTGTGTGGGTACTACCTATACACCTCTGCCTACCCCTTCAGGGACCCTTATGGGAAGGCGTGAGGATATAATAATAATAATTATTAAGTTTTTATCACCTAATAACACTAGGTAAGCGAACTGCTATGAATGAAGCGAAAGAACTGAACCAAATTCTAAGGAGGACTGGCGCTCCTATCTCGCTGCCAACCCTGCGAGGGTGTATGTAACAGCCTGCTTTACTCATTGCCAGCAATTAAAAAAGAGCACTGCATAATTTTAACGAAGTATATGGTAATGATCGGCAGTTCAAAAGTTAATTTGGCAACGCGAATGTCACCGTTACCGAGGGGCCAGGGAATGTATAAATTACCATCGAGAAAGGATCATAATATGCACCATTTCGTTTTCATTGCCACAACGCATTTTATGCTCGCTATAAAAAGTGTCGTTCACGCAGCATACATTAATATGTATGAATTTGTGGATCCTTTATTAAGGTTCGGGCCTTTTGTGAAATTAACGTGACGGGGAAAATTATATAACACGCCCGATCCCACAAGTGGTGGAAAAGAGAGAGTTATATACCAGCCTATATAACAATACATATATCGTAACGTATTTGAGCCGTGGCGGCCGAGTGGTTGGTGGCAACACAAATAATGCAACAAGTACCAAGGAGTTTATCTCACATTAAGTACAGTGATTAGACACACAACTAGCGGTGGTGCATACCTCTGAGAAGAAATTCAAAAGCGTATGTATAGTCGTGCTTGAGTAACGGCGATGGACTCGCTTTCTATCACGTTGGCACGTAAATATGTATCTGGCGGAAAGTAGGTGTGTGGGTACTAACTACACACTTGTCGCAAGGCTTGAAGCTATATGATATCGTATCCTATATACATATAAGATACTAGCTGTCTGTCCCAGCTTCGCACTGGTGGACATAAGATTTTTTTTCATAAGAAAATATAGCCTATGTCACTCAAGCTGAATGTAGCTTTTAAATAGTGAAAGAATTTTTCAAATCGGTCCAGTAGTTTCGGAGTCAATTCAATACAAACAATCAAATCTTTCCTCTTCATAATATTAGTACCTATAGAAAAGTTACCTCTCAACATTAAGTTCCCTTCAATCTCTCGAACAAAAGACTAACCAAAAGGAAGAAATAGCGTTTGGCAGACAAACGTCAACATCCCAGTGCTTTGCCCGCCATAGACGCGTCCGTTGGGAAATCTATCCTGCTGAATAAAGTCGCCTGCATTCAACCGAGTACCGGGTTTAATGTTTCAAGTAGCGTGATAAATTTCAGAACGAAAAACTTGTCAATATTATTATCGTGTTAGAAAAAGAAAAAACGAATCATCCTTCTTATCATTAATACAGGTGTTGGTATATGGCGTACGAATACATATTATATATTCATGCCCTCCGGCAATGATTCCCACAGGGGTAGGCAGAGGCGTGTAGCTAGTACCCACACACATACTTTCCGCTGGAGATATACTTTAGGTGCCAACGTTACAGATGGCGAGACCATAGCCCTAACTCATGCACTATACATACGCCTTTGAATATAATTTCAAACGTATGCCGGTTTCCTCGCGATGTTTTCCTTCACCGTAAAGCCCGTGGTGCACTGTACTTAAAGTCTGAAAAACACATTGGCATAGTCGGGATTTGAACGTGCAATCCTTGCGTGCAACTACTCGAACCACTAGGCCACCACGGTGCGGCAATAAAAAGTATCTAAGCTATATAATTAATCTTAAAAACTCCTTCAAGAATCCGGCTCGCACCGAGCCAGACTCGCAGATCTTACCCCCAAATAATATTTAAATAAAATTACCAGTCCAGCCCAGCTCCCTTGCTCGCGATCCAGCAACGCTTTAAGCCGAGGTTCTTACCCCACAGGGGGTGCCCTTAGCTGTGTTGCTTAGAACTACCCATCACCAGCGAACATAGCATAAGCATTGTTCAACCACCCCTTGATAATGAGTCTAATAATTTAAAAATATAGCACACAATTTCGATTGTCACGACCCCTAGCTTTCAAATAATGAACACCATATTTCAGGGCTTTGATGTAAGGGCCCGTTGAATGGACGATGGAACAATCTAATTAATTTGTGAAGGTTCATGATTACTCCGGGAATCGCGAAGGTACGTAATATCATACTTTATTGATCATTATATAATGTGGAAGGAAAGTATAATAGGGATGTTTTATTTGAGCACATTTTAATTTTAAGATTTTGTAGAAATTCGCAAATATATATATGTGCTTAGACGGCCAGCGGGTCTGATGGTTTGAGCTCCTGACTGCGAAATTTGAGGTCGCGAGTTCGATTCCCGCTGAGGGCAAATATTTGTGTAATGAACACGAGTATTTGTACCTTAGTCTTCGAAGTCTTATGTATATATTTATGTATATCTATATAAATAAATATATATGTCATTATTCTAGTTACCATAAAACAACCCATGCTTAATTTGGGGCGTCTATTTGTGTGGAATTGTCCAAGTTGTTGTTCTTACGACGAATGCTTTACCTCATGTAAAAAAATATCCAACACAACATTATTTGAGTACATTCAAAATTTAGTCCAACTGCAACCTTGTGTACTGGTATCGCTTGAAACTTTTCAATCGTAAAATAAAAATCCGAAAAAGCGTTAATTTAATCTAGAGATTATTTGTCAGCACCGTGACAACATTAATCTCCCTGTCCGTAGTCGCGAGCAAATCGAATTGTTACATGCCTCTCACAAATCAGTCCCCATCAGAATCTTGTTCAAATTGAATTCTATTATGCGACGTCATGTGCGTGGGTACTTATACCAAATCCATTTTAAATATGCAATGCTGGAGGGATACTTCCTTTTTCAATTTGACTGGCTAGGGTTTGCTACATTCGATCCGATTCAAAAAGATTTTGAAATAAATACCTACCCTCTTTTTACAAGTGTGTTCAAAGAATCCTAACAAAGAGCGAAAATCCATGCCCATCTTTTTAGGAAAATTATAATAATTATAACTAACGATTGTTTTTATTTGCCTATTTAGTGCACAAAACTGTGAAATTTTTGCAAGTTCTTATTACAATTCAGATAAAACTTTGTAACAAAAAGTATAATTAAAGGTACATTTTTATATTTATACTAACATTAGTACACTTTGGTACAATCGGGATTCAAATCCCGCCTGTACTAATGAGTTTTTTCTGAACTTAAGTACAGTGATCAGTCACACCACGAGCTTCGAGCAACGAAGGAAAACATCGAGAGGAAGCCTGCATACGTCTGAGAAGCAATTCAAAGGCGTATGTATAGTCGTGCCTGAGTAACGGCGATGGACTCGTCATCTGTCACGTTGGCACCTCAAAATATATCTCTGGCAGAAAGTGGGTGTATTACCTATTGCAACTCTGCCTACCCCTTCGTAGACCCTTGTGGGAATAGATATAACAATGTTGGCATTTCGTTATCTATGCAGCTATTTCTTTTATTGCATCATCATTTTCAAAACATCCGACCACTTTTAGAAGACAACTTGTTCTATTTTCTAAATGATTGTACATAAAGCAAACGCAGACGGTAAATAGGAAGTTTCGATTTATTCAATTAGCGTTACCAGGCAACTGACTACCCTTCGGTATTAATTTACTTTAGCTCATGTTTGTGCTTGAGATTAGAGTTAAAGTCGATTTTAAGGCTGTGATTTTAGACGATAAATAAACTTCAGTAACGGTTGAGCAACCTCATTTCATTTTCGGTAATTGACTTCTAAGTTTTATTGAACGATAGGGCGGCGCAACAGGGCTTCTTTTGCGGCTTAGCAAACCTTTACAATTTAAATTTATAGGTATATATTTATTTACAATAATATTAATAATAATTAAAAAAAAACTTTAATATATTTTTTGTGTCCGTGTAGTACTTGTGATACGTGTAATAAGTTACTATTCTCATTCTTCTGAAACGTATTCTCTTGATTCTCTCTCAGTATTTAAATTAAGAATTTAAACTTCCCGACTGTACCAATGAGTTTTTCTGAACTTAAGTGCAGTGATTAGTCACACCACGAGCTTTACGGTGAAGCAAA
>JACCPG010002384.1:0-30377 GCA_016069955.1 Drepana arcuata | reverse complement strand
GGAGGTCTGTAAGTCTAGAGAGAACTGGCGCTCTACTGCATGTAAATTTAAACAAAGGATATGATGGCGGCGGTAACCGCTTACCATCAGGCGGACCGCATGCTTGTTTTATAAAAAAAACATTTGAGAAACAGATTTTTTTAACGTTTTTTAATAGTGAATAATCCTCATATTTAAATAAGAAACAGATTATATATTGTATGTTTGTAATTAGTTAGTACTACATTCAAGATTATTTTTAAAGTAATGTGACGTAAGCACATGATTTCATAAATATGCGTGAACGGGATTAACTTCTTATTTTCGTGGTACCTATTCTCAGAAATCGCGAGCGATCTAATTGCGATTTAAATTACGATCATCATTTGCTCAAAGAGATTTACAAGTGAATGATATGAGGATGCTGTGACGTCAGGCATTCCACGTGACGTGTGCGTCATTAATTTCATAAAAATATGATTTTGGCGCTGTGCCCGCGATGTTATACAAATCTTAGATGATTTTAATTCTCATGCACTTTAGATTTAGAACTCAGCTACGTAATATTTAATGCACTATTTATTTAGTATTCATACTTTAAGCTAAGTTAATGAAGGATTTCAAGGAAGGTTCAACTAATACAATTGCACTCATAGATAAATTTATCTATGTATATTATCTTCACACCTCATTTAATAACCCGAATAAGTAGGCTGTAGGTAATAACACCTTTTCAAGGCCTTTCTGCCTTTTCAAGGGGCCAACGTGAGCCGACCGCTGTCGTTTTCAGCAAACAATTTCGTATTTCTTCAAACGTATGTAGGTTTCCTCACAAAGTTTTCCTTCATCTAACCTAACCCTTTACATTCGAGTTCAACTTACACTTGTCCAATATATTACATAATAGATACAAAATTAAAAACAAAGAACGGTAGGGGCCGAGTGCAAATTCGAATCAAAAATATGCTAATGAGTTTTTCTGTACTTTCGGTAGTCACACCACAAGATTTTCCCTTATGGAAAAAATCGACAGGAAACCTGCATACGTTTGAGAAGGAATTCAAAGACTGATGTATAGTGCTTGAGAGATGGAAATGGAATCGCTCTCTGTCACGTTAGCACCTAAAATATATCTCTGGCGCAAATTGGGTGTGTAGGTATCGGGTGGGATGGGTAGGTAACAAAAACAAACAACTGATTACGAGTTGAAGATAAATGTGTTGACTCCATGTCAATAGCAATAATTATGTATTATTCCTTCCATGCTGGTCAATAATTACATCACGACTTATTAACATATTGATTAGAAGATTATAAGCTTGATTAATTGTCGTACGAATAAATTATTTAATTAAATTCCATCGGTAAATCACTGGAAACATAATAAAACGTACAATTATAAAAATAACTAGGTTTATGTTAATTTGCGTTTTGATTTGCATAGTTAGTTAATTTTAAATTTGTTTTAGTAGTTAAGAAAATTTAAATTACAACATTAATCACTAATTATTTATTGATAATCAAAACTCAACATCGGTTGGACGTCGTACGCGACGCTATACGGTTTATAAGGATGTGGTGCAAGTGTTACGAACACGCTATCGTTAAAAGTAGTGAGACCATTTTTTGAATGGCAATTTAAAAGATATGCATATACAATATTTGAAAACCCTGCTTTACTTTAGTCGCTGATGGGAAATTAAGGCTTTCAGCTTTCCATAAGTACATGAAGGACCTGAAGGGTAATAAACTTTATACGTTTGAGAAGAAATTGTGCTTAAGAAACGGCAATGGAGTTACCATTTGTCTCGTTGGTACCTTAATATATCCGTGGCGAAAAACGTGCACTACCCTCTGCCTACCCCTCCGGGTACCCTATTGGAAAGGCATGTAGATTTAATATAAATTTATATAGAAGTGAAGATATTATGTATATATTGATTTATATTCAGAGCAGAGTATTGCAAGCGTACATAGGCGGCGGTAACCGCTTAACATCTGACGGACCGCGTGCATTGTGTTATAAAAAAAAACTTTCCTTTCCATGGTTTTTGCGTGAAAGAAGAACTAACATCCTTACTGTATCCTTCACGTTCATAATGTAAGTGTTAAAAGATTTGGCACGGAGTAAGCTTATACCCTAAACACAGGCTACCTAGCTCTGGAAAAATAACTTACCAGCTAAATTAAAGGTATTCCCTGTAACAAATCAGGGTGTAGCTATTATAATGAGCTCCCCGTTGAGGTTTTCCCCGGAGAGTACAGCATGGAGTTCTTCAAGACGGGTGTGAAAAGATTCCTGCAGGGTCGGCAACGCGCGAGTGATACCCCTGGTGTTACAAGCGTCCATAGGCGGTAACCGCTTACCATCAGGCGGACCGGAAATAAAAATATATACCTAGTGCTCTGTACATTTGGACCTTCATGGAAGTTGTTCACTCCGTTGTCATTTTTATAGTTCATTGTGACGTGTCATGACAATGTCTTTTGTGATGTTTTTCACTGTTCGTTGATTACTTCCGGCTATAAGCCTCTATGGGTCAAATTTCCCAAAACCTTATGTTCAGCCAAGTCATTAAGCCCATTCAAATTCCTTCATTCATTAATTTCTTGACCACGAATGGAATTTTCCCACGCCACAAGATGAAAAGAGTACATTAGCGAAATATTTAACTTTGGTTTGTTGGCTACTGTTCTGTCTGTTAATAAATCATTTTGTCAGCGGCTCTTGAGTGGTAATTATCGCAATTAAGGTTAACTAACGATTAGATGCTTCCTTTGTTCTACCGGGAAGAACGTGGGAAGGTGGCCGCTTTTTTAGCTAGTTTAGTGCGGTCTCAAGCAAGTTCTTCTAGAATATATGTATATCGCATACATACATACATATCATCACGCTGAGTCCCTAACGGGGTAGGCAGAGAGTATAGAGTATAGAGAGCCAGTTTATCTCTGGACTATACCTCTTTCGTCTCGTCCACATTCATCAGTCTCTTCATACATATTCGTCGGTTTCGAGTACCTACTCTTGACGTTCCCGTCCTTGAGCGTCCGATCGATTTGATCCAGGTAGGATGTATATCGCCTTGTAATAATTTTGCTTACAATTATGTATATAAAAAATGTTATATGTTGGAAATGTTTAATAACGCATACATACCTTGAAGCACTAGATGTACCTAATATATACAAAATATGACAATGTTCTTTTGTTTACGAATTGCAACTAATTTCTTTAAAAACCTAGCTAGTTAATCGTTTGAGGTTCTGCATCTCTTCATGCCTTCCAAGAAGAGTCAACGAAAGGGTAGGCTGACATGTGTTGTGACACAGTCTCTCTTTCTTTTACGTACCACTAAGGGAAACAAGCATGCGGACCTGATGGTAAGCGGTCACCACCGCCTATGGACATTTGCAACACGAGATATTGCAGTACCAGACGGGCAATACCAATTTGTAGTAGGGATACCATATTTGGCTTCCTCTATTGAGTATCAGTTTAATTTGAACCTAGAGACTTTTCAATTGTGCTGTGTCTCTCATTTCATTATGCAACAGTACTTTTTTTATTATACAACAAGAACGGCAAACAAGCATATTGTCCACCTGATTGGAAGCGGTTATCGTAGCCTATTTACGATATCGAAGTATCACTTGCGCGTTGTCACTCTGTGTTCGGAGAATTATACTGTGTTGGCCATATAAAAATCCTCCCCCCTCTGCCAGGGATCATTATTGGAAACCTTATTCATCGCGCAGGAACACAACACAACAGATAGTGCAATTTGGCTACGGACTTCTATAAGGTCGAGGTGCTGTTTCAGTCGGGCAGTTCCAAATTCGAACGGGAAACCCGTTATGCCCTACCTCTCTTATCGTATCAAACAGTTGTTTACACAAAGCGGTTGGTAAGTTTTTTACACTAATCTATCTAATATATATTACACGAACATACTTAAGTTAGCAGAATACGTTAGATACATTATGTGGGCAGTGTCATATGACTGCTTGTTGTCAGTTCCACGTGTATTGGATATAATTAAAATGTTAAATATTGTATTTTATATCGTACTCATTGACGGCACCTAATGAATGTCATCTGATCGACCAAATTGACCAAATTTTCCAGCCAATAATAATGTTATATTGTACAAGATTCCCGAGTCATATTTCAAAATGTTAATAATGAGCTTGGTACCTGACGGTTGGAGATCGCGCTAAGACTTCGATCTAAAGAGGTTGCATTTGCATAAAATCATTAGTAAGCACAATGGTGCGCGGGCAGGGACACGGGGCGAGAGACACCTCATAATTCCTTACTTAAGCATACCACCTCGTTTCAGTTTACAACTCAACTTCTTATCCAACGACGGTTTTACTGCTTATCCTACGAACAAAGTGCTAGTCAGTGCAGCGATGAAGTGAACACAATAGAAAGTTGCCGTTTAATAAGCTGTCGTAACAATCGCATGGTTCCAGCCGCGAGCCGCCTCTCGAATATGATTTATCATCGTTCATTAGGTGAGTTTGTCCGCAGCGACAACAGATGGAGCTGATAGCACTTGGCAGGGTGGCCGCGTTGTTATTATTTTTATTACCACTTTTCAAAGAATAATACTCGAGGAATGCATCTCTTAATGAACTTCAACCCTTTTTAGGAGAGACATGATGGATAGAATTAATGTCGCCTCCTATTGTTGATTGGAGACATTTTCAATGGTTTGGGACACGACTGTGTTGATTGTGGTACATTGATTTGAAGATCGATTTCTTCAATGGATTTCGTGGAAGGGTCGTTATAGACATTTCTACTAGTGTGGTCCTGAGAAAATTAAAATATTTTTTTTTACACACAAACATACACTCAGATCATCAGTGGTAGTAGGCAGAGAAAGTAGAGCGCTAGTTAGAGACTCTCTAGACTAACTTACCTCTTTTGCTTCGTCCCCATTCATCAGTCCCTTCATACATGCTCGCCGGATCGTTTTATTATTTCGATGATATTACAGTGAGACTACTCAAATCTAACGTATTGGTTTGAGACAGCCCTGAATAGAGCTTACTAATAAGCATAACCATATAGTGACTGCTTACGGTCGCTAAATCGGATTACCATTAATCTCGCACTCGTATAGTAAGTAGGTAAACAATTCTCAAAACTGCATCTTTAACGCCGTCGTCAGTCGTGTACGGAACGTAATTAAAGACCCGTCGTGAATTTGCATACGTTTCTGAGAGCTCGTAGCGCAAATAAAAAAGGGCACTGTTAATTAGCATATTGTATTTTGAAATGTGACGGTTTGCGTGCCACTCAGCGGTAGGCCGAGGTTTTATAAGCTCGTGTTGATGTATGGACATGTCTGGTCTGTTTTAGTTTACCACTCAATTAATACAACCATCGGTTAGGAACCATGGAGACCGAGTGCGTACGAGTCTACGAAATCAATATTGAACGTTGGAGCTCCGGTATACTCATACCCGAATGCTCAGGAGTTTTTCTGGTTTTACAATGAAGGGAAAAATCGAGAGGAAACCATAGAAGTATGTATAGTTGTGCTTGAGGTGGACTCGCCATCTGTCACGTTGGCACCTAAAATGTATGGCCAGCGAAATGTGGGTACTCTTGTGGGAAGGCGTGAATATGTATGTATATTATTATATCTGTCTGGTATCATGCCAATATAAGCAATCATATATTAGACGCTTGTTTCATTCAATATTTATAGTTATGGATTCCATGGTCTATGGTTGAAGATCCTGGTACAGGGTAAGAACGGCCCAGACTTGGATTAATGTTATATCCTCACGCCTTCCCACAAGGGTCCCCGAAGGGGTAGGCAGAGGTGTATAGGTAGGTAATACCCATTAATGTTACATTAAAATAATATTTAACAATATTTTTTTTTACATCTAGACGTATCCACACTTATACTAATGTCAAGAACCAATCGTGATAACTTTGGTTTTGAATCTTTGTTTTAATTAATTTGAATCACGAAGTCGCCACTTCGGGTGTCACGACAAGATGCTAAACGAAGCCTGAGTGACACACTTCAAAATGTCACCAAATAGTCTAAGGGATTATCGCTAATCTTTACTTGTAATTCACTCCTACCCTTTTGACCGTCATTGTTTTAAGCTTTCGAGAACCAAGATTTGATTAAATTTATCTTTTTTTTAATCCCACCCAAATAAGCATGTGGTCCACCTGATGGCAAGCGGTATAAACGCTTATAAGCGCGGTATAAGCGGTTTAAGCGGTATAAACGCTTGCAACACCAGAGGTATCGCTCGCGCGCTGCTGACCCTACAGGAATCTTTTCGCACCCTTCTTGAAGAACTCTGCTGGACATAGGCCTCCCCTAATGAGCGCCATAGCGCCCTGTCTTCAGCTTGCCGCATCCAGCATCTGCTAGCAGTCCTTCGCAAATCGTCATCCCACCTGGTCGGAGGGCGTCCTACACTACGTTTGCCTAGTCGTGGTCTCCACTGTAGAACACGTTTACCCCTTGAAGAACTCCATGCTGTCTAATGGACTACTTTGGCGTTTCTGTATCTATTTAAACTAAAGTAACTTTCATTAAGAAGGTATCTATTTCGTTACAATGCATCTCTAATAACATCGTGAAGCCTTTTGAAAAGGGTATCTGCAGCAGTAGTAAGTGGTGTACCAACTAAAATAATTAGTTTTTCCAGATTATCGGATTGTTAGCTTCTTCGCTATCACCACCATTCGCTTCATAGTGAAGCTGTATTTTATTTAAAGGCTTATTAATAGCAGCCAAGTGTCCTAGCGCAAATAAGTCGTGTTCAATCTAATGAACTTATGTTGAAATTTGATGGAAATAAGTGTAGAATGGCACAAATTAAGTCCTTGCCAAGAGTGTGAGAATACAGACTATCACACGATTGTAGCACGGCTTCGGTAGGTAATGTCGCAACGTTCCAATTAGGTGCTCATTTGTGTCAAGCGTGCATTGTATGCTCGTCTATTCCAACTGAACAATCATCTGATTGTGTTTGCGTTATTGCTTTAGTTTCGAACATTGGTAACCAGTCAGTAATTGTTAAAACCCGATATCCATTAGATTCAATCGTAGATACAGCGATTAGCATAGTACACACCCAACGAACTAAACAGGCGGGCTGGCCACAATAGACACCTAAGCCCGTAACATCATCAAACAATTTCAAAATCTGATCCTATGCATAACGAATTGAGTTGATAAATAGTTTGAATTAACCGATTTAATGCGGGTCACCCACAGCACGGTGACTCGGCTGAATCGCGGCTCGTAATGATAATTGAACTGGCAAACACCCAGGCTGGACTATCGGTACAATCTATTGAGTGCCGACGCTGGAAACTCTATGACTTGCGCTATTGTATTTATGATTGTTTTTTTTTTTATTTTGTTATTTTATTTCTTGTCTCCCGACACAATCTTTAGCGTTCTGATTAACTCGAAGCTTTACCGCTGTGAGTATTGTTTCAACTAACAGCCCGTTACGTTATTGAATAAAAAACATTTAAGCGCGTGTATATGCCCAATTAGATTCGTTATTTTATTGAACGGATATTGCCATTGGCTTACACTAGCCATAATTTAACATTACAAGCAATGTTTACTTATTCTAAGCAGAAAACATTTTATCCTTATATGTTTACACATTTGGAATTTTAAATATCTGTGACTGGTTGCAAAACATTAATTTTGTTATTCCTAGAATTGGATAAGTCATTTGTTCGGAAAATACATTTCAAAGGCTTTTTATGTCCTAGGGAGTATTGTTCTTAGCAATCTGTTTATATAGTAATAACAGGTACACCTAGTTACGTTAAAGTAACAGAATTGCGGCATCATGTATATAATATCTACATAGGACCTTTTGAGTCAGTTCATCAAATTGATGCTAAGATTGCCAACAAACCCGTGCTCACTAAGAAGAGAATTTGGCTCCATGAGTGCGTTATATCGCTTGTTTAACGGAGAGCCCTATGACAAATACCCCTTGACGGGAAATTCATCACAACCATATCATATTTAAGCCAGGAGAATTTTTACTACGCGGTTTCATAAGAACTGCCTTTAGGTATACAATGAGAAAGATGGTTGAAATGAGACTCTATGAGAGTTCGTTTAGGTTTTCCTTGAAATTTCGTCTTGGAGCTCTTTAAAAGAGTCTCCAGATTTTCAGGGTGGTCAGCGTGCATGTTAAACTTCTGGTCTTACAATGTCCATAACTACGTTATTGCCTCCCAACCAGAGCACCGTGTAAATTTACACTTTGATAGCCGTCGCTTCGTTTAAAACTTTAAACACTGTAAATGATGATTCTCAATTCAAACGTGTTCCTTATTTATTCCAATTTTGAAAAGTGTAACACTAATTGAATTTAGTTAATAAGGCGAAACAATGAGGTTTATTTTAATATAGATTAACAACCGATGACTTGACACCCTGAGCCCAAATCCGAAACATCTCTAACTGGTTACCAAAAAATCATGTTCAGTAAAGCAGTGTCCAAAATCCTTTTCATTGAATTTTGGACTCTATTTAAGTATTGCTATGGGTTTTAAGTATGTTTTAAAGGTGAGACCATATTTGTTAATACTAGAAATGGTACCTGTATTGAAATTGGTTCAAAATGTATTAATATGTATTAGTGTCAACTTTTTATATTATTGGTTATTGGTTCATTGTTAACTTATGGAAATTTAAGTTGGTATATTTATTTTTCTACAATATCATATTGAAAGAAGCTTCAATGTCAATCTTAGAACCCTTACAACCCAACAGATTTTTGAGCAATGTTTATTTTTAATTAACAGTTGCTAGGTATTATTATGCAAAGATTAATTATTTTTTAAATAAGGGCATCGTCCGTAAGAAATTATAATAGCCCGAAATGAACAGTACCTTCACCTTCCAGAAGTACAACTGTGTGCCATTTTGGAGTATTTTTACTGCTTTTGTTCCTGCACTGCGTAAGGGTTGAACAACTCCTCAAGGAATGGTGTTCTAGCAGAAGGGTTAGGTCTCAAAAGGCACAACAATTGCACACACAGCCCGTGCTATATACATTTTGAGTTTGTCTTCAGTCGGGTAGGAAGTTAAATTTTTTCCCCAATATGTGTATGTATATATTCCTTTTCATGGTTTTATTTCAAATGTATATGTATTTATGTTTAAATATATGAATCTAAGAACGATCATCAACTTATGGTAGTTTTAAATTATTAGTTTTTCTACTGACGTTGTGTTGGATCAATTTCCGAGCAGCTAAAAGTCTGTGAGCACAAGCCACTGGAGAATATCGCCTTTAAAAATACTATACTTACAATATGTATAAAATGAGAACGGTCGTGCTCATAACATCTTAATGTGATGTACCCGCCAGTCACTGTGATATATACTTTTAATTTGTTCACAAGACCAATAAAATCAGCCAATAAATATATCTGAGCGGAGCATTGTTGTGAGCCGTTTCGTCACTTTTACGATCTCATACGGATTGTTTCTCGTACCAATGACAACAGGAGTGTCAGACCTTCGTTATTTCAAGAGCGATATTGTGTTCCATTTTGGAATTTATAATTAAGTATTTTATGGTCGAGGAACAAAGATTGGTTCACTTTTGAATATGGCGGAATTTTACGTTTATGTAACAAGCAGAAAGATACATAGTATAAATGTATACTGTAGCAACATACTTAAATTTATATGTCCGTCTGTTTCTTTTGACTTATCTTCGAATTAGACCTATACAGAAAATGTCGTATCTTTTTTCAATATCGTGAATATATACATGTATTTAGATTGGTGTAAATTCGGACGGCATCGTAGCTAATGAGCATGAGTAAGAGAGATGAATTCGAATGAAGCGAAATATGTATGTATGTTTAAAGAGGACGGTGCTCTTCTCTTTCTGCCTAGCTGTGAGTGACTCGGTATGATAAAATGTTTGTACAGTTTAAATATTTATATTATCAAAAATAATCGCTAAAACGAGAAGTGCAGATCTTTGGCTTTTGCAAGTAGGTACATACGCGACCGTCATCATTTCTTAATCGTAGAGGGTGTGCATTTTGCATGCCTTCATAAAATACATACTTTCATTCATAAAACCAACACGGTACGAGGTCATTTGCCTCACATTAAGGGGAATGCGGATTCGATTGGGCACTCCGACGTTGATTGTTTTAATTGTATCGAGATGAGTTCGAGAAACTTCGGTGTCAATGAGGGGTCAACCGAGTACGTGATTAGTATTAAAAGGCCGTTGAGCGAAGACAATGATACCTACTTAATTTTGTTATTGATCGATAGAACGTCTTTTGTTTTCGATGTCTTTTGTTCTGTTTTAACGAATATGCCTTATTCATTGCAATCGTAGGTTTATTAACGAAGTACCTCACGTGTGCGAAAACAAAGGCATTTCCTGGAGGCGTATACTTTTTTACTCTAACAGAACTTAGCCCGCATAATGATAGGCTTTCTTGAAATTGCAAAGCTTTTCGTGTATTTCAACTATCTAATTTCATTTTTTCATCATAATTTTTTTTGTATTGTCTCTCGTAGCGTGAGTTCCGGGAACTTTTGCTACTTAACCGATCAAAGTCTAAGCATTTAAGCCAGTCAGGATATATCAATAGAGATATACCTATATTAATTTACTCATGAAAGGGTTTTTGTTTATCATTATTATTATTAAAACATTACGATAACAATATATATTTATAACAGAAATGAAAGAAAAATAAAAAAATCAAAATACAAGTTTAACACAGGAAACATAAAATGTATACCTTTTTCATTCAAGAACGTACCGTTTTTACGACAAAAATATGTAAAGACATAAAAACATGATAATTTTGTTGAATGGAGCTCTGAAAGGAGAGCACAAATTGATAATTTGTTCACTTTTAATGTATCACAATTAAGGTGCAGATGTAAAAAGGAACACCAACTCGGATTGGAAATTGTAAGATTATATTTGGACGAAATCACCTTCAATGGCGTCGATTAGCAAATCGAATTAAAGCTTATTGGCTGAGGCTTTTTTTAAGCTGGGCTATTATATACCTTTGTTTGCTTATTAAATTAAAAACTTCTTAAAGCGATATTGCTTTCGGAGTTACGATTAACATACAAACGTGTTTTTCTTGTCAATATAATATTGATAAGAAAAACACGCTTTTATAACAATTACACAATTCTTAAATAAAAAATTCTTTCATATATACACACCTTCCACAAGGTCCAATTGCATACATTTTTTGAGGTGCCAATGTGACAGGTGACGAGTCTGTCGAACATGAGAGAGGTAGGGATATAACGGATTTCCCGTTCGAATTTGGAGCCCGACTGGGGCAGGACCTCCACCTTATAGAAGTCCGTAGCCAAATAACACAATTTATTGTGTTGTGTTCCTACGTGGTGAATAAGGTTTCCAGTAATGAGCTCCTTGGGGTGGGGGGAGGATTGTTGTATTGTGTTGGCAGTTGAAGGGATTAGTCTCATTATGCTGCCAACACAGCACAACTCTCTGAACACAGAGTGGCAACGCGCAAGTGATACTTCGGTATTGTAAGCGTAAATAGGCTGCGGTAACCGTTTTCCAACGGGTGGGCCGTATGCTTGTTTGCCACTCTTGTTGTATAAAAAAAAATGACTTTGCACAGTGTGGAAACCAGTGTAAGTCGTGGAAGAAATTCAGACTGTCACTACGTCATTCCTGAGAGACTCGCACTACCTGACAGTTGACATCGATGTATGTACAATGTACCAACAGTAGGAAAAAAAAAAAGAAAAAAATAAAGAGGGGTCTAGGGGTTCGCGAACATTATCGGAAGGTTGCACAATTACACTATAATCTTTAAGGAACAACAGTGGGGCGCGTCTTCGTGGATGGCACTTTGTGTAACTAATAATGAACTGTGATGTACCCTCTTGTCGTATATTAGCATCGTTTTTATTGCTTTTGTAAATATATTATCTACAAAATTCAAAATTATATACATGTCAAATTTAAATAAAAGTGTGTAAATTTAGAACTAAGTGTTCAATGGAGTGTTTGTCATGATGATGATTATTGAAAGGTATCAAACACATTTGAAAATACCAAAAATAATTTTTTTTTATACTTTAACAATATTTTTAATAATAAATTAGATTATTCGGTGTTAAATATAACCTTTTTGTTTTCTACTAACAAGTATTCATAAAATGTAGAAACTCATAATGTTAAGTTAAACTTATATAATGTCAAGTTAAACTTAGCATCTCACGAGACTTAATTAATAGCTATATGGTTAATTCAATATATTTCCATATATATTATTACTCGTACAAGAGCGTCGACGAATATCTTATAGTCTTCATCTGAGCTGTTAGTTATATATTCGATATTCGTAATCTCTAATGATTCTATCACGCCGAGTCTATCACATATAAAAAAATAAGTGGACATAGTAGGGTGGAGTAGTGAAGCGCTAGTCATATCCAGACTTACGATTTTACAATTACGATTACATATATCGATGAACGTATAATTGTACACACGTATAGGCAACCAGTATATAATTACGTATATCACAGAAGACCAGGAGAAGTCGACATTTTAAAAGGTTTTTCGAACGCATTTGCTTAGTGACCAAAGCTGCATCTCGTATCTCCAAGCAGTCCTCACACTTACCACACAACACCCCGAATGCATTTAATGTACAAAATATTGTAATGTTATTATTATTTCATATGATAACCCGAAGCTTTGGCTCCGATACGTATAATGATTTCAATGGGGATGTGTGACTCGCGTCGAGGTAATCTGTGTAGGCAGCCAGATAGGACGAGCTTGATGCTAATCATAAATTGAACTTATATGCGTACGAACGAGTTTGGATAATATCTGCTTTTATTAATTGGCTTAGTGAGTAGGTACTATTATGAGGAAAACACTTTACGAAGTCAGTCGTGTTCCTTGCGGTAGGTATGGCATCTACCGCATCTAAACATCTAACAAAGAAACTCTTTAAACGTACATTATCTGTCTGACAGACAGATGCTCAAGCACAATGCATTAATTGTTACATACATTGCAAACGAAAAAGGCTGCTGCGTGACATGTCTGCCTACTCCTTTGCCAAGGCGTGAGGATAAACATGCGACTATCCTACATATTGACTTTTCTTCTGAAGCTCTTGAGTGATATTGCTTGAGGTACAAAAGGGTTTATTTATTCAGATTGTTGTAAAGTGAAGAAATCAATAGATATATTTATTTATTTATTTATAATAACAGGGTTAACCAATAATACATATTAAAACAATGTAATTAGATTAATCATATACCTTACTTAATGCCTGATATGTCCTATAAGAATATTTTTATACATTATGAATATAATATAATATAATATATTTTTAAGTAGATATAAGTACCTGTGAATATAAAGAAATATGTTTAGAAATCGAAACCATTTCAAAAGTGCTTACATATAATAAAACCAACATTAAAAAATGTGCGTAAGCAAATATGTGTTTCACTGATTTGTGGTCAAGAACTATGTTAATATGCCAATTTTTTAAATGATTGTCAAATTTAATACAACAAATTAAATATTTGGAATAAGACGATTGGGCGATATTATTGCAAATATAAAACTATATTAAACGAACTGAAAGCTGATTCCAGCTTGTACAATCCTTATTTGAGAATCAGCTTCATAGTATCTTAATACTTTTAATATTCCTTCTCATGATTATGTACAATTATTTGTTGAATAAATACCTGTAGTAAGTACCTAAGCATGTCGCTTAGCTATCCTTATGTCAATAATAATTTTATTACAAATTGCGTAACCAACCAGCCAGACAATTCCAGCGATGCATAATTTATTGAAATATCAAAGATAAGCTAGTCAGGATCGTAGTTATAAAAAAAGATTACAAGCATTTATATCCAGGCATAAACATAATACAGACACCGTCTCAGGTGGGAACATAAAACTTGAAGTGATCACAAATCGACTAAACTAAACGTAGGCAGTCCCAATAAACTGCCTAAGCCATTTAAATCTCTCTAAACGACGGGTTATCGTTTAATTTTACTGCAGAAAGCATTTCCATCACAATTGGAAGTAACTTCTTGTCATTTATTTTAAAGTGTTTGTGGGCTGCGTCCTGGCCGTGCGTTATCATAAATCTTTTTAAGATCGTACCATAAATTGAGATAAGGTCGCACCCAATCGGTTGAAGATTGCCCTTTACCGAATTCACACTGCTGACGAATTGTCAGTCGCTCACCCGTTTGTTGATGAGGTAAGGATGCAAAACGACACACTTGAATATTGTACATTATTTTTGCCTTTTACCAAATTCATTCATATAATCACTTATGACTTACTACGTATTGTAGGATTTAATTTCGTATAATTATTAGAAACTTAAATTTGAATTTTATGGACATTAAAATGTGAGCCGTGGTGGCCGAGTGGTTCGAGCAGTTGCCTGCGACGCAAAGGTCGCAAGTTCGAATCCCGACTGTACCA
This sequence comes from Drepana arcuata, assembly GCA_016069955.1. Classification (NCBI taxonomy): domain Eukaryota; kingdom Metazoa; phylum Arthropoda; class Insecta; order Lepidoptera; family Drepanidae; genus Drepana; species Drepana arcuata. The sequence goes on along the minus strand of JACCPG010002384.1, from coordinate 15,848 downwards.
ATGAGTTTTTCTAAACTTAAGTGCAGTGATTAGTCACACCACGAGCTTTACGGTGAAGGAATAACATCGAGAGGAAACCTGCATACGTCTGAGAAGAAATTCAAAAGGCGTATGTATAGTCGTGCTTGAGTAACGGCGATGGACTCGCCATCTGTCACGTTGGCACCTAATATACCTCTGGCGGAAAGTGGGTGTGTGGGTATTACCTATACACCCCTGCCTACCCCTTCGGGACCCTTGTGGGAAGGCGTGAGGATATATTAAAATGTATAATATCAGAAGTAATAAAATTATATCACAGTTTTTAAGTAGTATGTAAGTAATATAAAGCTTGTTATTGCAAGTGAGTCGCATCTGCCCAGGTTTACAAGTCTTTGACAGAAAAACATAATGATTGAGTGGTGGCTGCGATCTCAGTAAATTGATTAAGTGTCTGGGTTTTAAAATATTCCCCGTTTAATGCAGCGCATGTTGAATGATCAATTAAGTTGATCGACGTTTGACTCTGGTGATTTGGGAATCAAACACATCATATGCTTAATCCTGAGTGATTTGAGTATTTGGCAGGTAGCTATCTACCTTAACGCACACACACCACATTTTCTTTTCTCATAATTGCGTAGAAATCAAGAGTATGAAGTCATGTTAAGAACTGCCGACAAACTGCCATACAGTTTGGCAGAACATACAATATTTTTAAGCATGTAGTTTGTGGAATTCTCTAAATAAAAAAAAGTCAGTCTCTAAATAAAGCAGATTGTCGGTAATACGTTACACTTATCTATGAAAAGAGTATTCAAAGTCGTACTTGAGTTATGGGAACAGAATCACCTACTGTATTTATGTAGATATAGGCAGATGTTGTATCTAGTATATCTCCAGCGACATATGAGAGTAACTAAGCCTTTGCCGTCTTATCGCCTATGTTTCCTTGGAAAAAGATAACTAATATTGGTGTTGCCAAAACACTATTATATGTTTAACATAATTATTTGCCGGATTACCACATATGAAATGTTTTGTTCTGAAAATAAATAGACATAAAAAATTTATTCTAATGATAAATATATATAATAATATTATATATCCTCACGCCTTCCCACAAGGGTCCCCGAAGGTGTAAGCAGAGGTGTATAGGTAATACCCACACACCCACTTTCCGCCAGAGGTATATTAGGTGCCAACGTGACAGATGGCGAGTCCATCGCCGTTACTCAAGGACGACTTTACACACGCCTTTGAATTTCTTCTCAGACGTATGCAGGTTTCCTCTCGATGTTTTCCTACACCGTAAAGCTCGTGGTGTAACTAATCAGTGAATTATTCTAATGAAATCGCAAAATTTTTAGGCGGGTGAAACCGGGGCGCAGCTAGTGTAGGTATTCATAAGCTGCACAAGCATTAGCTGACCACACGATAAGATAATGCGGACCTCGCTTTACTCATACAATTTTTGTCTCAATAATTACATGAAACACAACAGCTTTACGCATTGTTTCATAAAAAATACATAACCTAATCACAAACACTTCTAAATATTCACTTAACAATGTAACAATAGACGCACCAAGTCTAAATGTTAAACGAAGCATTTAATTTTATAACGAAACCTATGTCCGTTTTTGTACGGGCCTTACAAAAGATCTAATTGAAGCGAAAAAAAGGAATGATTCTCAAATGATACGTGTTTGTTTGTTTGATTGATGTATCGACGTTTCGAGTCGGCTATTTAACAGGCGGTTAGACAAAATGGTGGTAACGTCGGCATGTGAGAGACGTCGGGGTGCCGTACTAGTATGAGCATACCAACATTGGCTATATTGTGTCAGTACGGTTGTCAAACTTTTCACAAAATCATCTACAAATTGCTTGAACAATCAATTCGTTTGGCATCTTTTATTCGCGCTTTTGAGTGACATAATTATAAAGTGGGTGTGTGGGTATTACCTATACACCTCTGCCTACCCCTTCGGGGACCCTTGTGGGAAGGCGTGAGGATATATTATTATTATTAATTATAAAGTAACTTTTATATACAACATTAATGGCAAACAAGCAAATTCCAAGGTTGTTTTGCACGTCGTTAATATACGTATTTTCTGTGCTTAGGGTGGGTTTGGTCCTCGCCTGCAGTGCCATAATTTATTGAACTATTATTTTTTATATACCTTACATTACTGCATATATACATAGTATCACGCCAAACCCCTGACGGGTAGGCAAATTGAGCAGGGTAACAGTCCTCTCAAGTTTTATGCATGAACGTTTTTTTTTATACTAATACTGGTACTAAATAGTACAAACACGTGTTTAGGTAATTTGGTTGCTATGATTGAGATTTCCCGAACAATATTCTATTTTGTAGAAGGAATGAAGGAAGACACTATTTTTGATCGTGATAAAATAGTCTATATCGTTATCTACCACAAAATTATTGAATTATACATTCACTTTTGATACATATTCACATAACATTGAATTCTACGAAAATACATTATTCTGTAAATTTCGCATGAATCTAGATAAAACTTTTGAGCACCACTGACTAACAAATACAAAAGCGTGCGTGTGTGCGTGTCGTGATCACAATCAGGTTATTTCACTGGTAATTATGATACGAGCGGCGAGAGTCCGACCCGGGGTCAAACCGTCCGGCGGACTCTTCATACAGCACACATGACCAAATACACACGGATTTCCATCTTGATTATATCTCATTATATTATCTCGATATCACTGTTCGTGTGTTTAAATGTTGAGCAAACATTTCGCGTGTGAAAGTTCGACGTAGCCCGTCAGACAATTTGCTTGTACGAGATCGAACAAAAGCACTCCAATGCTTGTTAGGATTTTTTGTGCCGGAATAGATGGTATTGATGAGTTAGACAGACGGGTATCTTTGCTATTTAGATACTATCTTTGTTAATGATGAATAATCCTGAGAAATTCTTGACGAGATATTTATAATAATTACAAATGAATGGTTGATTGAGTTTCTTCCTTCATCTGAACATCATAAGAATTTGTTTCTGAGCTTCAAAGCAGGACACACTTTCATTAATCAACAAATGACTTCATACAAGTCTACTTATGCAAACCTTGTTCGGGTCGGCAACTGATCACACCACATGGCTGGCTACCAAATCCTATTGTTGTGAAATCTTCTAAGCATCTGACTGTATTATTGGATCACCTAAGATGTTTGAAGATTCCGACGGCTAATGCACCTAGAGAACTCATGAAAGTACTGAGTTCTCCGTCTTTCAACAATAGCATTTATAATAGTTTTAAGCAGGTTGCCAGTAAAACTACCTGGATCAAATCGATCGGATTCTCAAGGACGGGAACGTTAAGAGTACATACTCGAAACCGACGAACATGTAAGAAGAGAGTGATGAATGTGGACGAAGCGAAAGAGGTATGTAAGTCTAAAGAGAACTGGCGCTCTATACTCTCTGCCTACCCCGTTAGGGACTTGGCGTGATGATATGTATGTATGCCAGTAAATGATTCTCACAAATACGCGCTGATTGAGAAATATAAATAATTAATGTCAACCATATCTCCGCGATACACATATATGATAATAACGACAATGATTATTTTCTAGTTCATAAACTTTCAATTAACATAAGATTGTTATATGAACTGTTTTTTATTTTGTAATAAAAAAATATTAACTACACTGCCATATTTATAACAGCTATATAAAATAAGCGATTAGAAGCAATGAAAACACTCAACAACTTTTAAATTTGAATAACAAACAACTAGTAAATCATGGAACGAATAGCAGTGTTACAATGCGTGCAGTATTCTTTCTTCAGTTAATTATAAAGAAACTAAACGGTGAAAAATTTGAAAATTATCTGATCCCATAAATCATAGCTATTGAAATTCCGTTGTATAAATTAACAAGCGTGTTAAATCACTGCGCAGTCATTACGTAGATGGTGAAGGTGCGAAGGCGGTAATATAACGTCATGTGCTGCTTTTTTTATCTATGAATTCGTTTGACCCGGGGTCTCCCGCCCACGTCGATCTAAGTACGTATATTTAATAACGTTACAGGTGGAAATGAGTCTTACGATGAACCGGTTGAGAGCAGTCAAATGAGATGTCGTGTTCGGAATGTAGCAGGTAATCCGTTCGATTACGTTTTTGGCCAAGTTTTGTTTAGTTTTGGTTTAAAACCACAGTGTGTTCTACACTGTGGTTTTAAACCAACTGGCAACAATATGACCTGGTTTTGGAAGGGTTGGCGTTAAGAAACGTTAGACAAAATTCTGGTTTCAACCCTAAAGGAAAAAACCTTATAAAAAGCTTAAATAAAAAATAAAAATATATATTAAATTTTAATAGGAATTGAAATGTAAAGCATAAGCAAATGTTTAGCTCTAAGTTATGTGATGATTAAGATATAGTATCGATGTAATCAAGTGTTGGTAAACCTTTATACAATAAATAAATATTGGATTGTTTGGCGTTTGTAATATCTGGTAATCAAAATAGAGGTAGAAGGATCAGATCGTTATAGCTTATTATGTCTAGGGACTAGATGCCTGGACATGGAAGAAAACTGACGGATAATACTGGCAGCGCTACATTAGAATATCCTGGGCAAATTTCCAAAGTAGAACCCGAAACAGTCACCTTAAGGCTTCAGGCATTATAGAAAAATCTATAGGCGGTTTTATTGCACATTTTGCCTGAGGTAGGCTAAGAAAGGCCTGTTTGTTGAGTATTTCGACTTCGTAAAAATAAGTAAATTTTAAATCTAAAATGTGAGTAAAAAATATACATAAGATAGGTATTTAGATACGTCTGCCCACGTGTCTCTGACGGTTGCCCCCGCGTATATCATGGGCCAGCGCGTTGCAGCGCCAATACAGTGTTTTGCACTTCGCATTTTGTGTGGATCGGACTAAGCCGAATATATTTTTTTATTATTAGTATTTACGACAATTGGATATAAAAAATATCTATAGTTTGAATTTTAACATATCCACTTCGAATAATATTATTTGGGTTTTAAAAAAATATGAATTTGAATATTATTCAGATATGTGCGGATAGTTATAAGAAATATTATGTTCTACTAGTTTTCTTATTCACTTGATTAAAGTCGTCTTTAGACACATACTTCGCCCAAAGTATAGGTAAGTTCTATTGCTCGATAGCGGGGTTTTGGTGCCAGCTTGGCATTTTACCGCCTTGCAATAATATGACAAATAGTTTTACTTAAAAAGGATGATACCAAAACATATGTATATTTGACTGTATCATATTGTCATATTGCGATAGTATTTTTTAGTAAAGAAAATCTTTTTTTCTTGAATATACTAAATTAAAGCGGCTTAGAGTCCACTCCTGCGCAGCCATAGTTGCAATCCAAAGAGTTACAATCCGCGGTCGCGCCGTGTTCACCCGCGGCCCACACTAAGATACCGATTGATCTGTTTATTTTGAACCACACGCACCTAACTACCAGCTGGAAGGGCCTTTGCGCCTACTCTATACTCATATACAAAATATAAAACGGTGTATAGGAGTTCTTCATTTAGAATGTACAATTTTTAACTAATTTAACTACCTTAGTAGTAATTGAATACATTATTTTTCTTACCTACCGACTATTTGAGACTAATGCGGATGATAGTAATTAAATATATTTCAGTTCTTATCTTCCGAATGGTATTAATATATTCGAGACTGATGAATCAAGCGAAATAGGTTTGAAAGTCTACAGACCTGGTGCTTTGTTCTTTTGCCTACCCAGTGACGGACAACCCCTTGTTGGAAGGCGTGAGGATATATATTATTTATATAGTGCTCGAAAAAAAGCTATGGAGTCGTCACCGGTCTCATTGGCGCCTAAATATAATTTAGGCGAAACGACTGTGTTGTGTGTCACCGCTGCCTACCTCGTTAGAGAGCCTTGAGGGAAGGCCTGACATAAATAAAATACAGACATACACTTAATGTGTTGACATTAAGTGTATGTCTGTATTTTACATACCGACATGTTGACACATGACATATAAATGTTGATTTATATGTTATGTGTCAATATAACATGTTGTCATAACAATATATAAACAATATAAACATAACATTTATATGTTATGTGTCAACATGTCGGTATGTATATTTCAAGTCAACATTTTCGTATCCAGATTTCTACGCAAAGTACAGAAAATTTTCCAAGATCGATCTTAAGATATATATCCCTTAGCTAGCTTTGATGTATTGTGGAGATACGATAATATATAAGTGGATATCCCTTCCAGCATTCTGCTATAAACAATCTTCGCATTGTTTCATTTTACGACGTGTCCACACTATTGTTCCCTTTACAATAGATTTGGTCTACATCTCTCTTGTTTCAAAACCAGTTTGTTGGTATGTTGAAAAATTACCATTTGTTATCTTCGCTAACGACTAAGCTGTTCCGGTATGTTGGGACTAGGTTGGAATCATAAGCACAAAACTATATTAAGATTTCGTCAGTCCATAATAAACCTACTATATTACAATTGACAGGACTAGTTTTGTGACGAATTCCTAATCATCGGGGCCCTAGTGAAGATCTATGTACGACCATAATTCCGACAGCATTCCGGGGCGCTCAGCATGTATGATAGAAGTATAGACAGACGTGTTTTTCTTATTCATAAGTAATCATTTTCATCGTTACTGGAACCCTTAGCACGACAGGCCACTGACTTTAGGTATATATTTGATTAAATAATATTTCATATTAAATCAACGTGCCCTTAACTAGAAAGTGCCTATTTTTTATATTATCAATGCTCACGCCTCGCATCACGCCACCCACATGGTAAAAAGGGTAAGCAGGTAAGTATATTTAGGTACCACCATGAATGGTAAGATGTCGAAGCCGAAGATCTTTATACAATGGAAAAAATTTAAGATGGAAAAGAAAACTACATAGTTTTCCTCTCAATCTTTTTCATCACCTTAAACTCGTGGTGTGATAGTTCACTGACTTAGAAACACGTTGGTAGAGGGGGGAATCGAATTTTCCACCTTTGCGTTGCAGGTGACTGCTCGAGTCACTCGGCCACCACGGATCTGAACAGTCATTTATATATTCAGATATATAGAAAATCATAATTGATGAAACTCTGGCACCTTTTTCCAATAAAACTAACCTTTATGCATCGAACTCATTGATATTTTTATATCAATGATCGAACTAAAAAAATATGCATCGAAATTCGCAAACAAAGAAGTATCGTAAGATTTTAGCGTTGAATTATTATTTGTCATCGTAATCCCAGCAATTATAAAATTACGTCAATGTGTACTACCAAGGGGATATACATACGTATGTAAGACATTCAGATTCGATTGTCCCCTTTTTTTGGCCTTATTACCTTTCCTAGTAAGGCATGTAATCCAGTAGGAATTTTGCATTCGTTAAGGTGCATTTTTATTTTAAAATAGCAATCCCTTTCAGATTTCTAAATATCTTGCGAGAAACTCAGCAATTCGACTAGCATTACGAAGTACTTATACTAAAAGTACACGATGGCTAATACATATCTATGTAATCATTTCATTGCCACTATTGCATTCTCTGCCACGGACTAACTCCAGACAAATACGTCAACGTACGCTGCCGTTAAAACTATATTTACGCAAAGCGAATTCAAAGTTGAGCGGCTAAATAGAGCTATTAATTTTAACGACTATTTAGGAATTCAGCTACATTATCGAATCGTACGTGAGGAATGCGATGAAGACCAAGAAGTCAATGACATTATGCTTACTCAGCTACACGTTAGGGCCCGCAACAAAATTGCACGATGAACGTATGAAAGCGCAATGATATGCTAATTCCTGGCCAAGATATGAGATTTTCGCATAAACATAACTTAATACACTTACACAAAACGTACACACACATACGCACAAAATGTTTGACTTACCTATGTGTGTGCACATAATAGTTCAGATTTTTTGTATTTTTTTTTTAACAGTCATTATAGCCGAGTGGTTATTATAAACGAGCAATCAATGTTGACAATCAGTATTTATACATGGACATGACGTCCACATCAAAATTTTAATAATAAAAGTTATGCTTGTATCGTCAAAAAAAAAGAAGAAATTCAGAGACATTATGTAATAGTCGTGCTTGAGCAACAGCGATGGACACGCCAGCTGTCACGTTGACAGCTAGAATATATCTCTGGTGGAAAGACGGTGTGTAGGCACTACCTATGCACCTCGGCATACCCCTTCGGGGACCCTTAAGGGAAGGGGTGAGGATATATTGTTTATAATTCCGTAACTAAATCGCGCATATGTGTATGTGACACCAATTAAGACAAACCGTGACATAGTTATTAAAGAGGTCAACGATATAAACAATTGCATATCAATACTCTGCGTTTATGTTATTTTAAAAAGCTGAAGTAATCGCGTCGTATCGTAACAATAAAATTTTTATTTGTCACAAGGCACATGCTCTTAAAAAAATCGTATTATTTAATCCTAAGTGAAGTGTCGTCTTCATTTTATCAAGGCCCAAGTGTCGATATATTGTTATAACGAGCATGCCTGGGTACTAAAGAGTGCAGTCCAGATAACCGTGTGGATGTACTCCCCTTGTTAACGATCCCACATACAAATAAATTTGTAACCAAATTAGTCCCAACCGATAAAATTTATTCGAAATCCACTGAGAAGAGTAAAAATAACACATTCTCTGTCGGATTAAAGAAGAGATACGAGCAAGATACGGGCCCAAACGCCTCTTCCGCCCGTTTTTAACACTTCCAATTAATAAAATTGATTTTGTTTTTTAATTAAGCCCGTAACGAAGGCTCGCGGCTTGTTTAGGGTCCGAGGCCAGGTATCCCTCTTAAACAAGATTTATTTTATTGCTCAAAGCACAGCGTTAGGATCTTTGACTTGAAACACGGTGTTAAATCCGGTCACAAATATATAGAGCACTGTTAATACTCGAAGTCCGTTTTTCTTATAAATAAAATATCAAAACAATTAATGTGATAAAATTACAAGATGAAAATTGGGCCGTATTTACATAGTGATAAAATATGTTTTTTGGTGATGCAAACATGAGTAGGCACTATAAACGTCTCTAAATGTGTTTACATTACTGTTCTCTAATGGTTTTTAGTGTTTCCTTTATATCTCTATATGCATTAATGTTTTGTTGTCGAGCCGTATGGTACACACAATTTATCAACCCGTTTTATATTCACTGCGGAAAGCCCGCAAAAAATCAATTCATACGAGTGCTAATTACAGTACTGGCATGTACAGAAGTACGCATGAATGCATATATACTAATAAAATGTATGGACGAATCTTTACGGCGTTCGCACATTACACATTTGCATATGAATGTGTAATTAAAGTACGATATGAATGCTAAAACACTTAACCCCTTCAACTAGTGCCGGTTCATTTTCAACCGTATGGTGTTTGATTTGAGACAGGAAATATTTTATCATAACTCAACGTGCTTTGTGACGTCATCCATAATTTATTTTAAGCTTAGTACTGTCATACTAATAACAAAACATTAAATTCTACATCTGTCAAAATATAGTATTAAAGTTAGACCGTGATCGTATTACTGGTCAAAATGTGAACAAACCAATACACATAAGTTTTACTGGCTTAATTCATTTTCCACTTAAAATAACAGAACATAAAGTTGATAATAGAATGAGGGGCACTTTTATCGAACGCCATAAAACTGTCTGTACAAATGTTACAAAGAGCGAACACTTCAATTTCAATATGGCATGCGAAAACACGGTCAAAGCGAGATTGCACTCAGAAACAAAAGCTGGAGGGGCCCTCGACGCAACAATTAGTCGAATCGCAGTAATAACAGGGCGCATTGAAAGCGATACTATCATTTTGGCTTTAATTCTTTCTACCGTGAAAGGGAAAACAAAGAGAAAAACCCTTTGAGCGCGTGGCTTGCACTGCCATAAGCCAAAGGTTAGGGTGCGCAAAGAAATCGCACAACAGTAAAACTGTTTACGCGAATCGGATTGCTAGCTATAACTTCGTGTAACTCTTTCATTCAAATTTAATCTTTTAATTTTACGTCGGTCTCAGTCAATTTTACGCTTACAGTATGTCTGTCTGCTATGTAACAATCTTATGATTGTAAAGACCAACAAGCATATTGGGGGTTCCGGTTCAGCGAGGTTCAGGGGTGGTAAACTAAGAAAATGGTAGAAGATATTGCAATGGTAGTAGTACTTTGTGGATCTTGGTAGGAATACGCGAAGATAATTGTAGTCAAGTAAAGTATAAGGTGCAGAGCCGTGGTGGTCGAGTGGTTCGAGCAGTTGCCTGCGACGCAAAGATCGCAAGTTCCAATCCCGACTGTACCAATAAGTTTTTCTGAACTTAAGTACAGTGATTATTCACACCACGAGCTTTACGGTGAAGGAAAACATCGTGAGGAAACCTGCATACGTCTGAGAAGAAATTCAAAGGCAAATGAGTAACGGCGATGGACTCGCCATCTGTCACGTTGGCACTTAATATACCTCTGGCGGAAAGTGGGTGTGTGGGCCATACACCTCTGCCTACCCCTTCGGGGAGCCTTGGGGGAAGGCGTGAGGATATTATTATTATAAGTAAGGTATATATGTAATAATATGCTAACAACGTAGCATCTGTTTTCTTTGTCTGGGTTGACAAGAGCTTGAAAAGAGTACTGTAAGTTAAAATAGAACGCTATTCTGGTGCTCTATTCTCTGGCTACCCTGTGAGGGACTCGGTAAGATGGTAGGTATGTACGTGCCCGAAAAAACACTTTCGTCCCTTGTCCCTTATAGAACAAATATAACTGATTCTGCTAAACACAATGCCCCATCAAACATTATTATTACATCGTAGGTTCCGATAATTATTTGCAGAATAATTATCGCTTTAATCCGCGGGGGTGAACAGATGTGACAACGCACACCGGGCCTCTCCGACGGCCACTGTATCGTTAATAATTGTTTTTTTCTCTCTTTCACTAGGCAAAGCCCCATTCAGCGCTTTGTAATTAGCCATCGACGCTGACGTTGATTCACTCAGTAATTATACGCGAGTACGGGAGCCAGTTGGACTTTGGACGAGGGATTTAGAAGTGCACACAACTTTTTTATGTGTTAAAAAGCTGCGCCCGCGGTTTCGAGCGCGTTATGTTTGTACATATCCACGTAGGATGTATTAAAATTTTATTAGGTATATAGAAAACACAAGTACCTAAGTTACTCCTTAGAACCTTGATTATCTCCCAGTTAAAGTCCTGTTTAAATTGAGATAGACAGACCAAAAAAATATACTTTGTGTTTTTGTATCAATGCATAAGTACATACATTCATAACTTACTATGGTTCTTGAAAAAAAATTAGTTACTTTAATATTATAAACAGATTTTTGACATTCGACTTTTGGTACTGACTAACTGAGATTTTGAAATTTTGCACTTACATTTTTTAAGGAATTTACCTAAGTGTAAAATTATTTAGTTTATGTGAAACATTAGTTTTTTCATACATGGGTACCTACAGTTAATTATTATAATACAGTATTAGAAATAAATAACGATCTTTGAAAAAAAAATATTTACGTTTTATATATCTTTAAATTGTATACTCATATAATGACGCCGAGCTAAACGCGGGGCAGACAGAGTGGAATGTTAGCTGACCTAGAAAGACCTCTTTCGCTGATCGAAAGAGATCTTTATATGTAGGTATTATTTATTATGAAGATAATTAGCAATTTGCAATAACCACAGCGAACTTTACAAAGCAACTCCCAACTGCCAATTAACCCTTTACAAATTGCTTCGACGCATATTCAAATATTTTGACCCCCGGCAAAGGAGCATAATCCACGTTGTTCAACATTCATATTTATTACATCGCGCGTGTAAGCGGCCGTAATAGAATAAAGCCATTGTGCCAGGAGGGCCGATTTAACCCTTTCATCGGCGCTAAGAGAAAGGACTGCTAATGGTCTTATTTCGGCTAATGATGCCCATGCTGCAGGGGTTGTTACTGTTGCGAGATGAAGTGATAAGTCAGTCTATGAATTTCTCATGTTTATTATTTCGAATGTTGGAATAGGGGGTGGGAATGCTAAATTTCACGTCGAACATTTTGAGAAATCATAGCTAGTAATAAAAATAAGGACAATTTTACAACCAGGTCTTGATGAAGGTAGTCATAAAAGTATGTTTCAAGGATTTTTTGTAAGTAAACAATACATCTATTATACGTGGTTTACTTTAACCCAGATAAGCCTGAAACTAAAATTTTCTGAAAATTTTGAAAAAAGTTACATTATTTAGTTTATTAGATCTTATGCAACATAAAAAAAATTATGAAAAAAAAAATTAAGTGTAAGGCTTTCAGGGAAACAGCCGTCCTATATGTAGGACAGTAGGATAATAAGAGGAAATAAAAGACCATTTATGACAAAACAGAATGTAATCAAAAAGTGTAGTTTATTAGATAACTATTGATTATATTACCCAGTGTTATATGTAATTTACTAGATTAACACTATTTATGAATGATATGTTTCAAAACACTTGACACACACTCCAACATCACATTTCTTGCAACGTGTCAAACATTTTTTGTGACATTGACGACAGTGTTTGCTTCGATTGAGGAATAACCAGATGATTCATTTGGTCTTTACGACTATCAGCATGTTCATGATGGGAGGGTCGGCTAGGTCCTCTTTTGGCATTTTTTCTGTTTGATTCAATCAAAGCAATTGCTACCCTTCTGCGAAAGCCAAGATGATCCAGTTTTCCATGATTTATTTTATATAACTGCCATGCATTATGTTCGGCAAGATCAATCATGTGTGTGAGCAAGGGCATGTACCATTTCTTACCTCGTATACCAATTCGGTAATGTGAAATATTTTCATCAGACCGATCCACTCCTCCCATATATTTGTTATAGATGGACACCATGTGTGGTTCTTCTATGACAATGTTTCTCTTTTCACTTTGTGAGAAGCGTTTGGCAGATTGTTTAGGATTTATTCCTACAGCATTAGAAGCAATACTGAATATATTATTGTCATGCCATTTAGCAATAATGAACGTGTTGTCATGTGTCGTTCTGTAATCGACAGCACCACGTTCCTTTTTTTTTCAGTAACTTCGATGTAATCAGAGGACAACTAGATGTCCTGTTTTCTCGAACTGTCCCAGTGCAACGAAGGCCTTTCTTTGTTATCTCTTCCAGCAAGGGCGTCCCAGTAAAAAAAATATCAGCCTTGAACATCTGGCCAATTCACGGGATTTTTTGCCAAGTCCCGTTTTCTCCATGCGTAGGTGGTTTAGTTCGACCTGTAGAATCAGAAGGTTCTTCTTCTGTATCACTCACCATAATCTGCCCTTGAATCATTACTTCAGCCGGTTGAAGCAGAATGTTTCGTGGCAAATTATTCAAAGTTACATTATCTTCTTCACCCGAATCTTCGTCAGTGAGACAGTCAGGATCAACAGGAGGAGGTAGAATACATATCAGTCGTTCTCTATAATCTTCTTCATTATCAGAAACATTTTCTAAAGCATCTAAAATTTCATGCGCAGCTAACGGTCTGTAAAGAAAAAGTTGTATTATTGTACTAAAATCATGTATATTATCCTACTGTCCTATATATAGTACGCTAGTATTTGTAACAAGTTATACGTAATTTATTTATATTATTTTGCTAGAATATTTATTTAGTACAAAAGTTAAGGTTATCATCTAGATATTAACACAGAAAAAAACAACTCACGAGTAAAATATAACTTTTTATACATACCTGTCATTTGCCATGTCTGTAACGCACTTTTATTACACACTTATAAGGTAAAAACTGTTAAAATAACTGTCTTTTTATTTTTTCTAATAAAGCTGACACGTTTCTTACTGCAAATCATAAGACTAAATAATCTTAGATAAAGAGGGTATTCTGATATTTTTTTTTATTTCTACTGTCCTAAATATAGGACAGTAGGCTTATCTGGGTTTGGTTAAAGATAAATAATCCCTCATCAAAAATAAAAAAGAGCCAATTTGATATTATACTAAAAACTAAGCTCTAATCACTATTCTTCGCTTGCTCAGCTGGCGTATTTGAATAATGAATTCCTAAGTTTTTTTCGTTTAAAAAAAAGTAATTGCATTACATTATCGCCCCTTACCTAATAACAAACAAGCACCCCTTTATCTGAAAAAATAGCTTTAGGGCTGAAGTATGATAATGATGGTTTTTTCTCCGTTCGTCTGATTGCACGTAAATGGTGATTCGAGACAAAAAATATTATAGGAATTAATCTCGCTTCCCAATCAGCGGCTATGCAAATAAGAGCAGATGCGCTCGTGCCGTACCAGCGCATCCTGGTTTCATTTTTACTAACCTGTTCTTTAACGGTTAGTGTCCGATTGTACTTGATCACTTTCTGAAACATATTGTACCCTCTTCTCTGTGGAATGCCTCGAGGCGTTATCTTAATTGGACTTGTATTTATTTCATGCTTATACTTATTTTTGCGGCCTTCTTTTTTATTTAAAAGTAGGTATGCCTTTGAAGCCTTGTATAGGTATCTATATTATCCATAGTACCTACAACAATTGTACCAAAACTTGGATTGGTAATTGGCAATTGAACGGTTAAAGCGACTTTTATAAAACTTTATTCGTTTATTGGATTTGCCTCAAATTTTACGCGTTTTTAATCAAATTTATATGTAAGTCAATTTCATTGGTCAATGTCAAGTCAATGGCATAGCTAGTACATATTTTATATTACGGGTGAGGATAATGACGCAATAGATACCGAATAATTAATAGCCCAGTTCAGGAGGAAACAGGAAACGATCCCTGTCAGCGCGCGCCTTGAAGCAACATTCTTTTGATAAAGTTGTCGTTACATAGTATGAGAACTGCATTAAAAAGTAAAAAATCTTTTCCATTTATCACGATGCACTTAAATATGCTCATAATGAAATTTAAAATAAACACCACTTTTGTCTACTCCTGTGTATAATGTGGAACCATGTGGGTACGTGTGAAGATAGTAAATTTATATTTATACTAAATATTATATAATTAATAATATTATTATACTACATTAGCATATATAGTTAATCGATTTATGCAATCAGGACTGTTGACAACATGGTAGTTATTCCTCAACTATGGCTACCGCCTGTATGCTTCAATAAATGCTTACTAGACAGTCCGTATATTAACCGTCCGTATATGTTCATAGGTTAACAAACAATAGCTCCATAGGTAGGCAAAGTTCTATCAATATAATGTCAAACTTGTCACACTGCTAAAATATCTAAATATAAGCTTACTTTATTTTATAAAATAGGCTCGGTATGGTGGTCGGTACTTACTTTACTACTACAAAGCACTGTTGGAGACTCAAGTACAGTCTCTGTCAATCATACGTTAATTATTTATGTAGAGGTTGGTAGTCAAAAGTGGAGAGGCGCGTAATAATGTGTGCTATCGAAAACAGTCCGCTGATAAGTGGACTCTAAGGGAGACTCATTCATATTGTAATGTCGATTTCCACTTTTGCCTCTTTGAATTCAACCCTAATTATTATATTATCTTATATATTATTTAGGCAATACTTATACAAGGAGACTAATAAAATAGGTTCATAACTCTAATAGAAAACTAACTACACTTTACAAATTTATATATATATATCCTCACGCCTCCCCACAAGGGTCCCCGAAGGGGTAGGCAGAGATGTATAGGTAATACCCACACACCCACTTTCCGCCAGAGGTATAT
>JACCPG010002383.1:0-40583 GCA_016069955.1 Drepana arcuata | reverse complement strand
TAACGTGCACTCCGTGATATTAAATTCAAGTGGTCTTCTAAGAGATTACAAAACTATTGAGGTAGCAACGGTTGAGCTCGAAGCACCCAGCTACCACGCGTGAATGCTATCGCTATTATTGTGCGAGGAAGGGAGAGATATCAATGAAGTTTATTTAACAATCTCTTTCACACGCTTCAATAAGCCTCCTTATTAAACATCAATGATGATCATTATGTCATTCATCCCTCGGAACCAATAAGGTCTCTGACTGAGCGGTTTCAAAGGAGGTTCTTCCCGCGAACGCTCAGGCCGTGAAAAAAAATCTCCGTTAAGGTTTTCCCCGGAGAGCATGAAGTTCTTCAAGAAAGGCGCGAGTGATACCCGTGGTGTAGCAAGCGTTCAAAGGCGGCGGTAACCGCTTACCATCAGAAGAAGCCATGGGTAATAAATTAAAAACACACGAGTACCTTACAGGAGGAAAGCTTTGCTTCGTCCACATTCATCAGACTCTTCATAAATGTTCGATCAAAAATTCTATCAATAATAATTGTTCGAGCTATTTCATCCAGGTAGTTGGAATGTGAGACTTAAAAATAGATATCTTGAATTAAGATAAATTCAAATACGCATGTATGGTGTTGATTGAGAGACGGCGACAGACTCGCCATCTGACACCTGAAACACAGACGTGTTTGTGCCCACACCGTTGGTGAGAACACACAGTTAGATAAAGTTGTACCTAAGAATACGAACCGAGCATGATTAAAGTAGGTACAGCATTTCAAAGAAACTTCGTATAAATTTCGAAAGCCCAGCTAAAATATTATGCAAAGATTAAAAAAATATAAGTAAAAAACAAGTTAACAAGAGTCCTAAAACTGGCCGTCTACCAGAAAAGGAGCAGGACACACATAACAATTTGTCGATACTATCCGAACAAAACGTGAGAAGGCATGCAAATATGGACCCCACACGGTCGCCCGTTACTAAGTAAACAACGGCGGGATGAAGTGAAAACCAAAAAAAGTTATTTATTGTTCCGCCCAGAGGTTGAAGGTGACCCAGGAACATTTTTTTAATAATAAATAGAGCCGTGGTGACCAAGTGGTCCGAGTAATTGCCTGCAACACAAAGATTGCAAGTTCGGATCCCGACTGTAACAGCTTTTCTTAAATCAAGTACAGTAATTAGTCACACGACGAGCTTTACGGTGAAGGACAAAATCGAGAAGAAAGCATACGTCTGAGAAGAAATGCACCTCGCCGTCCGTCACGTTGGCACCTTAAATATGTCTTTGGTAGTAAGTGATGTGTGGGTACTAACAATACACCTCTGCCTGCCCCTTCGGGGACCCTTGTGGGAAAGTGTGATATAAATAATCCATTTTTATTTGGTAATATTGTTTTAGCACAAACGCAACGTAACGATGACATCCGCAGCACTTAAAAACTGCGAATCAACCAAAGCCTAGGTTCAGGAATTACTTGGAAATCATTGAGTGAGCCCAGCAGTGGGATGTACCAGGATATCAGAAAAAGTAGGTAACCGTTCCGTAACCCCAATAAATTCCAGATATAACAGTAGCTAATAAATATCGATATCTGAGCAAACAAATAACCGACAACAATTTCCATAAATTATATTAGTAAGCAAACCTGTATTCTCTAATCAAGTCGGTCTTAATCAATAATAAAAATTAAAGTTGTGACACACATGATTCAACCCGTAAAGTTTATAGATACTTTGGCCGTTATTAAGCTTCGGTTACACCTAAGCAAATATGGATTCGTATTTGTTTTGACTAGACGTGATTTAATTAAAGATTTAATTGATGTTTTTGTTTTGTTACGTTGATTTGGATATAGAGGAAGGATGACCGAAGAAGGATTGGCGAAACAGATATATAATGCAAAAGCTGTGCAAGAAAATTCAGAGGAAAGCAAGAACGCGTTCCAACTACTTTAAATTTATCAGACCAAAATGAGAAACGAAGGCATGTATGAAGAGACTGATGATGAAGAGATGAATGTGGATACGACGCAAGAGGTTTGTAAGTTCAAAGAGATCTGGTGCTTTACTCCCTCTGCCTATCCCGTGAGGGGCTCACCGTAAATACCGTAATGGGACGGCAAAATAGATGAGTCGCAGATGTAGGGCGCCATACCAACTTATGCAGTTGTTATCTCGCGGTCTCCAACTTGATGAAGACAAATTTCTGGGTTCCGATGCCCAGAAATTCTGTGAAGTTAAATCTCTACTCACCGTACAAAAAGGATTTGTAAGTAATAATAAGAGCCGTGGTGGCCGAGTGGTTCGAGCATTTGCCTGCGATGCAAAAGTCGCAAGTTCGAATCCCGACTGTACCAATGAGTTTTTCTGAACTTAAGTACAGTGTTTAGTCACACCACGAGCTTTACGATGAAGGAAAACATCGAGAGGAAACCTGCATATGTTTGAGAAGAAATTCAAAGGCGTATGTATAGTCGTGCTGGAGTAACGGCGATGGACTTGCCATCTGTCACGTTGGCACCTAATATACCTCTGGCGGAAAGTGGGTGTGTGGGTATTACCTATACACCTCTGCCTACCCCTTCGGGGACCCTTGTGGGAAGGCGTGAGGATATATAAGTAATAATAATATATTTTCCCGTCTTCCAACCAGGGTCCCTGAAGGGGTAGGCAGACGTGTGGGAAGTGGAAGGTGCCAATGTGAGAAATGGTGAGTCCATCGCCATAACTCAATCACTGTAGTTAAGGCAGACAAACTCAGTGGTACAGTCGCTGAACGAAGATTGCACTTCGTGTTGCAGACCACGCTGTTGCGACTACTTGAATCACTCGGCCTTACTTGATTACTAAAATCTCTACTCTCGGACGTTGTCCAATCTCTTAGGTGTGAACGTTCCATTAAAAGATATACTTGGTGTGAAACATATGCCGGTCAATTAATATCACCGGCCTCATTGGTGAATTTCACAAGATATGACGATTTAATTTTTATTTTTCTCATTTTATTGCGTGGATCTCTTCACTGCCGGTGCGTATCTCGTAGTTTGCATATAAAATTACCTCGTTAGCGAGCGTATCCCCTTTTCGTCAACCGCTATCGGGTTCTCACGAAACACTTAATCGTTATTAGTAAACATTTGGGTAATTCAGTTGATTATTTTAGTTTAATGTTTATCAGCTTTTGCCTGTGATATTTTTTACGTATTTATGTTCCAACTACCTAGTACAAATAGACCGTACACTTAAGGATGGGAATGTGAACAGTTTGAAGAAAGATTGACGAAACAGATATACAAAGCAAAAGTGTGTGCAAGAAGAGGCAGAGGAAGGCCACGTTCCAACTACCTGGATCAAATAGATCGGACTCTGAAGGACAGGAACGTTAAGAGTACTCGAAACCGACGAGCATGTATGAAGAGACTGATGAATGTGGACGAAGCGAAAGAGGTATGTAAGTCTAGAGAGAACTGGCGCTCTATACTCTCTGCCTACCCCGTTAGGGACTTGGCGTGATGATATGTATGTACGTCAACAGTACTCGTTTCGGTAAGCATGTATGAAAAGACTTGTAAGTCTAGAGAGACTATATTTAATTAAGAGCCCTGATGGACAAGTAGTTTGAGCAGTCACCAAAGTCAAGTGAGCAATTTCTAATCCCAACTGTAATATTTTATGTAATGTGTAAACTGTAATGTAATAATACGCCACGCCACGGTCCGTGGTGCGCTTAATATTCCTTATTTCCTGCGGGCTTGTGAATATTACCTGCCTACCCCTTTGGGGACCCTTGCGGAACGGAGTGAAGATGTATGTGTTCTCCAAACTTAATGGAATACTAAAATGTAAAAAAAATCATTAAGAGTAAGTATATAAATACTCACTCTTAATGAATTAATCTCGTAAAATTGCAAACATTATTAAATAATATGCACATGCGGTATTCCAGTCGAATCTAAACGGGAACGGGAACAGCCACGAGTGTAACAAATGTTTTTGTGGTGAAGTTACCACTTTTCCTGCCCATTAATACCGTCATAAAACACACAATGTCGTCATAGCTAATACCGCAATAACGTATACTTTGTAATGTAGGTGTGGCTATTGACTTCGTACATTAAGGACAATCACTGTAAATAATTAAATACATAGATACTCAGATATTATGACTCTGAAAGTTACTAGACCTATGTTAGCTATGTGTTCACTCGTTACTCAGTCACTAAAAATATATCTTGATAAAATTATACTAATGAAATATTTTTTAACGCGAGTGATATCGTAGGGCTCAGCTAAATTAAAATAAACAAAACATTTATATATCCTCACGCCTTCCCACAAGGGTCCCCGAAAGGGTAGGCAGAGGTGTATAGGTAATACCCACACACCCACTTTCCGCCAGAGGTATATTAGGTGCCAACGTGACAGATGGCGAGTCCATCCTTTGAATTTCTTCTCAGACGTATGCAGGTTTCCTCTCGATGTTTTCCTTCACCGTTAAGCTCGTGGTGGGACTAATCACTGTACTTAAGTTCAGAAAAACTCATTGGTACAGTCGGGATTCGAACTTGCGACCTTTGCGTCGCAGGCAACTGCTCGAACCACTCGGCCACCGCGGCTCTTAATTGTAGATATGTTTTTTTTTCTTTATACCACAAGGGTGGCAAACAAGCACGCGGTCCGCTCGATGGTAAGCGGTTACCGCCGCCTATGGACGCTTGCAATACCAGGAGTACCACTCGCGCGTTGCCGACCCTGCAGGAATCCTTCTTCTCGAAGAACTCCATGCTGCACTCTCCAGGGATAACCGCAACGGGGACTTCAACGATAAAGCGAAACGGAAAAAAAATAGTCTAGAGTAAACGGGAACTCTTCTCTTTTCCCACCCCTTGAGGAACTCCTGTGATGATAATATGTATACAGTTAAGTGATCTAACGGCTGTCCATAAATAAAACAAAAACACATAAAAACGTGGGTATATTAAGGGCGTGTAATCGCAATCAAAGACAGCCGAAACCAATAATAAATTACTCACAGACGGACAATTCGTTCACGCACCTATTAGCTTCAATCGTGTAATTGCTTACGATTTGTCAAAGTGGTGGAGGTTGCTAGCGTTGAATCTGTGCCTTAACTGCATTGCTTTACTTATGTACTCACCATACATTTCACTTGGGGTGGGGTGCAAGTTACGAGAGATGAGCGGAGGCGGAGTTTTTACGTTCTCATTTGTACGTCTATACTTGGAAATACAGCTGATGTGTCTATATGTAATATATGTATATTTTAAATTAATTTGTAATTATATTCTTTGAATTATTGTCTGTTTGCCACGGAATACACGTGAATACACACACATAATTACAAATGCATCAAATTTCAATTTTAATAACGTATAAAATAGACTGTGGTATCAAAAACATTATTTTTACTAAAAAATATTGTATTTAATTGTTTGAAAAATATTGAATATTAGTTGTAGTTAGTTAGGAGCTATCTTAACAAATAAATACCTATCTACGGAAAATATTGCATGCCAATATAATGTGGCCGAACGCGCAAATCAATCACTATGAACATTTAAACATCAACTGGGTGCCCAGTGGTCTATGGAAATTCCCCGCCAACAAAAGTGTCTTAAAGGCAGATCAATGGTCAATAGGAAAGCGACTGTTATGGAAAAGAAATATCGGAAGCCCAACATTTATATAATAAATATCCCCAATAAGAAAAAAATCTACTAGTATTTTTTTCTAATTAAAATCTCGATACGACCAGAGTAATCAAATAAAAAAATCTGTTATCTTAGCATTAGGTATTATATATATATATATATATATATACGCATAAAAAATATTCACGATATTCCATCACGAGTCCCTTACGGGGCAGGCAGAGGGAGCACCAGTCTTCTACAGCATATTTAAAATAAACCTCATAAATGCTATGACTTGCACCAACCATCCCCAAACCCAGTAAACTCATCAACATTTCAGCATAGGGCGGCTGCACTCGCGTGATTTATATTTATTTTACACTTGAAATTGTCTAGCGTGGCCCGAAATAAACGGGAATAAATAACAGCAGAAGCAAATGTGTCTGCCTACTTAATGTGAGCCAAGCTCAGGGGAATCACTCTTGAGTTTCACTGCGCGTTGCAGACATCAAAATCAATGATTCTCCATTGGTACATAGACAATAATAAAGAAGTGGCTGGGTACTTGGTAGTATCGCCTACAACCCAAATATTGTGAGCTCGAATCCGGTCTGGAATTGGTACAAATAAGTTTTTCTTAATAATCACACCACGAGCTTTACTGCGGAGGAAAACACCATGAGCTAGCTAATGGCGTTTGAGAAGAAATTCAATATCGTATGTAGGGTCGGGTTGAAACGGTGCCGGACTCGCTATCTGTCACTTTGACCGATAAATAATGTCAAAAGTTTTATATATGTTCCTCAAATCAAATCAAAACATTTTTATTTCACATAGGCCTAAGTGGGCACTCATAAAACGTCGAAAAAGGTGCACGGTTTGGGTTGGTCGTTTTCCTCATACACTAAACCATTATTGATCAATTTTGGTATTGATATACATAGACGGGGCTTTGGAGGAAATCATAAGCTACGTTAAGTTGCGAAATGAAACTTTAACGGTATGAAATTTAGGGGTAGAAGATTTTTATATAAATTGTTGCCCTAACTATTTATTAATTTCGTAAATTCGCACGACGATATGATCATTCAAGCTAATTTGGCTACGTCATTTGGTCAGTTCTACACTCTTCTTTTGACATATGGAGTATTGAGTGAGAGTGTGAAGTAAGGGGTTTAATTTATTAACAACTATATTTTGTCTTACTAAGAGGCAAATATTGGATAATTCCCTTTAATACGTTTCTTCAGTATTCATTAGAGGGAAATTATTCATTTGTGCTTTCAGCGTTTCTTCACTGGGCGGTAGTAGAAGGGTTATTATTCTACAATAAGAATTTATAATATCACAGAACGTATACACGATTCTGATTCACCTTCTTAAAATAATTTAGTAAAAAATATTGAAAGAGGAGTTGAGATGTGTAATATCAAGCGAAAGTAGTATTGACAAAAAGTGTGCTAGACAATGTTGCATACCCGGGAAGCAGCAATCATGAATCTGTATAATAAAGTAATGTGTCATGTTTGCACCTATTTACCATACCAGATATCAATACTAACATTATGCCAATTTAATCTGATCGGCTTTAAGACGCAGACACTCCGCTCGTTGTTAAGTTAATAATGCAAACACCCCCATTATATTCAAAGCGCGTCACTGATAGTTATGATTAATGGAGTAACATTGCTAATAAGGATCACAAACACAATTTAAATAATGAATTATTGCCACACATGTTCGTTATATCTATCGACAATCATAATTTAATATAGCATGTAAATTTCCTATTTACACAAATTATTTGTACCTTTACGACACGAGTGAATCAACATAAATATTGAATTAATATTTCTTAGAATAATATTAAAATATTCTAAAGAATATTCTCGTAATTAAGCAAACCTTACCTGTCAGTTTAAAAAGTCCAGAAAAATCGATACTTTACAATCCACACACAAACACAGGCACTATAATATATTTATCCGTTTAAAAAACACTGTTAACTGAACAGTGATCACAAACCGCCAATAATCACAAAACACAAATCGAACAATTCGATGAATTAATCGATGTTATTCAATGTTGGTATTATACGATGTATCGATGCGTGTTCGCGCGTTGCGCGTGCGACGGTCACTGGCGTTTGTTCGGGAGACCGTTTGCTATTGAACTTGGCAAAGCTCGCTGAAAACCATTTTGCATTTGAGGCTGGATATTGTCCATGTATTGCTGTGGTAAAATAAAATAGAGTTATCATGTAGCGAATATCTAAAATATACACATTTTACTTCTAGGAACAATTATGCATGTAGATCTTAAATGTCTTGGTAAGACATTTAAGATCGATACGTCACTCCAAGCCTCTTACGAGGTAGGCAGTAGAGCGCCAGTTCTTGTAAAAAAAAATAAAGTAAATTTTGAGAATCAACTGCAATTTTATCCTTAACTCAAAGTAAAATATCGCTTAATGCAAAACAGCATCTGCATCCATTGTTTCATAACCTGAGTACCTGCTTCGACGTAATTGGTCTTATTGTTATCTTAAGTAAGTACTTCACTTGTCACATAAGTCAACTCATTTTCAAACATATTAAAAACAGTTAGGGTTCTAAGTCGTGTGCAGACTGACAAAGAGTTTTTGCTACAAACGAACTAATTTTGAAGGGTTAAGGAGTACATTGTCTTGCGCCGAATAGAGGGCCAGCAGAAATCTTAAGCGTGTGCGCATATTTTTTTGCACAATGCAATACTTTGCATTGTGCAAAAAAACATGCGCACACGCTTTAAAGATGCAGAAATTTAGATCAACACTTTTATACATATATATAAATATAACAATAAACTTGTAACAGGCCGATGTCTGTTCATTGCAAATTCTAAAGAAAAACTAATATGGGGGTCTTTATTAGAGCAACTGAAGCCGATTTTTTTTTATTTATGTCTGTCTGTATATAATTTTAAACACAAAAACCACTGCACGTAATGCAGTTTTTACTGGTGTAGTGCTAGAAGACTCACTTTAAATATATGCTCCGTTTTAAAGAAGGAAAATCAGTCAGTGATTAAATCGCAGTATTGCCCACTTGCAATTTAAATGAAGATTTTTATTTTGACACCGTAGTGAAGATCAGACAGCTAGTGTATCATTAAATAGCTTTGGCTTGCATTTTATTTTGCCACTTGGGTGGCAAACAAGCATGCGGCCCGGCTGATGGAAAGCGGTCACCGCCACCTATGGACGCTTGCAACACCAGTGGTATCACTTGCGCGTTAATATTTATTTATGTTACACAAACAGATTGAGATCAATATTAAATTACAGAGATATGAGGATACATTATAGGAATTAGATAACAATCCAAATTATGCGTAAACAGCTTGACTTAGTACAAAACTATAAAGAAACAATATGGAAAAGATATAAAAAATACAAAGATAAAAGATAATTATTAATCAACAATTCTGAGACTTAATAAAATATATATTAATAGTAAAGCTTAAATATAAGAAAATCGCCTAATGAACCAAGAGTTTTGTATTTACATTAATATGTAAATAATGTGGAGGATATCCCGGCACCATCTAGTCAAAGCAGACATTGTAAAGTATATCAATATTTTTACCTATTTTCTCTATTTCATTGTACTGACGGCACATTCTTACAAGAAGATTATAATATGATGTTCTTATACGATTTTAGAGTGAACGTTCTGGGAGCTCTGATGCTATAATAAGTAGGATAAGAGAGATGGACAATCTAAAACCTAATAATAAGTATATATATCCTCACGCCTTCCCACAAGGGTCCCCGAAGGGGTAGGCAGAGGTGTATAGGTAATACCCACCCACACACCCACTTTTCGCCAGAGGTATATTAGGTGCCAACGTGACAGATGGCGAGTCCATCGCCGTTACTCAAGCACGACTATACATACGCCTTTGAATTTCTTCTCAGACGTATGCGGGTTTCCTCACGATGTTTTCCTTCACCGTAAAGCTCGTGGTGTGACTAATCACTGTACTTAAGTTTTAGAAAAACTCATTGGTACAGTCGGGATTCGAACTTGCGACCTTTGCGTCGCAGGCAACTGCTCGAACCACTCGGCCACCACGGCTCTAAATAAATAATAAGTAAATACTTAATGTATTGTTTTTTAAACTGTATTAATAGCAGAATGTTCCAGCAATTTCTGTATTACCATATGCATTCTCAAAATGAACGAAATAATCTATTTACCTTTGCCTATCCTCTTCTAGCTAACGATGGGAACCTCACGTAATATTCCTAATGAAAGGTTTTAAAAAGCCTTCTCAGTCGCCCTGGACCCTACCAACTCTGGCAGTGTATAATCCCGTTTTGCAAATCCCAAGCGCTCCTCAGCCTTCCCTAACAGACAGCGCACTTATCACTTCTGTTGTATTACATAATTGAGGAACCGGTTCAACCACGCGCTAATTAGTAAACGAAGTGGCCATTAGTCAAGTAACCACAGTTTAAACCTCGCTACAGGTATGGGTTTTTGTTCCCTAGCGAACTTAGGTACAATATTTCAATGGGACATGTTAATCGATGCTTTAACGGTTAGTGTTTATGGTGTAATCGTGGAGAGAGAGCGGACTATGTTGCATGTTGCACAGACACGTGCTGCGGTGACTATCTGCAATTATTATAAAAGGGGGAATAGACTGGCTTCACTGAATCCCTGCATTATCACTGAAAGAAATTCAACTATCACATATCGATATTTGCTTTCGAATTTTGTCTAAATATGTGATGTGTACTATTTTACTCAAATTTGTGGCATGAAGGTATCCAATATAAAATGGTCGCTTATAAAATAGCGACGAGCTTGCCATCTGCCATGTTAACGGCATATGTAGAGAGAGTAGAGCGCCAGCTCTCACTAGACTTACCTGTTTCGCTTCGACGACAATAAAATTATCAGTAATAAATTATATATTAGAACTGTAAAATGGCTGGTGGTTGATGATTTTAAGGCATACAAAGGCGACAAAGCTTTAATAGCGGCTGATTAAAAAAATATAATGAAGATAAACTGAACTTAAGGCTAGAAATTAAGACGCAACTAATTGGTTATATAATAAAATAGGAGTCTGTTTGTAATATTGAAATAACCGCTTTTTACTAAATGCATATGGATGTATACACGGTACATACACCAAAATATAATTTCTTAAAATTTTTGTCTGTCTGTCTGTTTGTTCCGGCTAATCTCTGAAACGGCTGGGCCGATTTTGACTGGACTTTCACTGGCAGACAGCTAATATAAAAAGGAGTACTTAGGCTACTTTTATTTTATAAACTGAACAATATATTTTTTTGTTAAATTTTACGCGGACGAAGCCGCGTGCACATCAAGTTGGTTATATAAATTCAGCTTGTACGCTGCCTCTTGTCAATTGGCCCAAGCACCGCTTCAGTTTTGGTACCGCGCCGATGAATTTGTCACAGCGATATGACGCGCAGTGGTGTATTTAACATGAATAATTTACAGTGAGTAGTTATTGCTGCGTGTGACTGGCGACTCTCGCGAGATTTATGTCACTAGCTGTTTCCAATATCGTTTATAGAATTTGAACCTTAATTACATGGGGTGATTGAATGTATTTGAACTGAGCTCTATAGTTGTTATAGAATTGAAAGTAAATAAAATTATAAACGTGACTTTTGCCCTCGTGACATCGAATGACACCTCTTCATATAGGTTTCCCCCTCGACGTTTTCCTTCATCCTATATAGCTCGTGGCATGAACAATAATTATACCTAGAGTACAGAGAAAACCCATAGGAAAGTCGGGGTCGAACATGCAATATTTACGTTGTATGCGTCTATTCAAATTATTGGACCATCACGGCTCTTTAATTTCACGATTATCTTATCGTAAACATGTTATAAGTGCAAACGTTTGTAAGGATGTTCGTTCCTCTTTAACACGAAAACCTGGATTAATACATACGATATGTTTTATATATATATATATCCTCACGCCTTCCCAGAAGGGTCCTTCAAGGGAAGGGGTAGGTAGAGGTGTATAGGTATACCCACACACCCACTTTCCCCATATAGCAGGTATATTAGGTGCCAACGTTTTATTGCCGAAGAAAATCTAGAAAATAAAAAATAATCTAATTTTAGCGGGCGAAACCGTGGCGCACAACCAGTATATAATAACAATAAAGATACGACGAGCAAGCCGAGACATTCTATTCAATACACAAATTTAATTAAATAACACAATAAACATTCATGAATATGATTTGAATCGTAAAAAAAATACGTACTAAGTAAAATCTTTAATGGTTTTAAAGATTTATACTGCATTTGTCCTACTGGGCACACACGAGTGAGGAATATAAAATGTGCAGTTAATGGCTATTTTCTACCATAAAAACATCAACATTGAAATTAAATTTAATATTTCTTAGGTCGTGGTGAGTACCCTAAACCGAAGAGCATGTATGAAGAGAATAATGAAAGTGGACGAAGCGAAAGAAGTATGTAAGGATCGCAGCAAGTGGAAAAAGTGGTCTCTGTCTACCCCTTAGGGAAAGAAGCGTGATTATATGTATGTATGTTGTGAGTAAAAATATATTCTGAGTGCGTGACTGCAAGTCTTTTTGTAGGGTCTGCAACGGCTGCAGTTCATTTTTTAAGGGAATATACACTAAAAAACATCGAAATCATAAAAACGTGCTATTTTCGAGTTTTTGCGAGACTAACGGCGATTTATTTTTGTGTATATACTTATGAAGATTTTAATTTTTTTAAAGATATTATAATACAGTTTGAAGAATGTTCAAAAATGCATGTCATATGTCACCTAAATATGAATGGCCTTCACTTTGATTGACTTGACACTCAAAAGAAATTGGTGTTTAAGTGTTTGTATTTGTAAGATTTCCAATTGTTTTGTATATCTAAGTGCATTCTGTACGTCGGGACACGACGACATGCGTCTGTCTGTCTGTCCGTCACTCGTTAACATTTACATAAACTGACATTAAGCGTGCTAATAATAGCAGACTTACTTCGAAACGCTTCTTTTGCAAAATAAAATTTTACCTTACAGTAAGTTTACTTGTATACGCTTTGTAGTTCTTTTAAATAAGTTACTGTTAGGTATTAACTTTATTTACAACTAGCTGACCCGGCAGACTTCGTACTGCCTCAATCGATTAATAAAAGACCTAAACTTTTGTATAAATTAATTTCAAAACAAACAAAACGTATTGAATAAAAAAGCATTTTTTTTATGAAGCATGAAGTTTTATTATTATTTTCGACACATTATATATATTTTTTTTTTGCCACAAATCTCCGTGTTCTGAAGTGCGACAGAATGATTGACATAATAGTTGGTTGTCAAATCTAATGTCAAATATTATGGTGTGTTCAGAAACTTAATTTGTGGCAAAACTTAAGATTTATCAAACTTATTCGAAATTATTCGATTTTTTCTCGCCTTTTAAACCTTCCCTAGACCTCCACGAACATATCAAGACTAAGATAAGTTAAATCCGTTCAGCCGTTCTCGAGTTTTACGAACAGCAATTCATTTTTATATATATAGAATAGAATAGAATAGAATAGAATATTTTTATTTCAGACCGGAGTCCATAGGGTTAGTAACAAATTTTAACTTAAATTCTAGTGTTAGTAGGTTACAGACACATAAATATGTACAATTAAATTTCGGCATGGAGCCGCATCCACCTCCGCAGCATCGGGGAATCCCACCGATCTACGAATAGAATATATATAGAAGATAACATAAACTAATAGTATTTACAAAATACATTTTGTATACTTATCTACTTACAGATAAAATATTTGACAGTTCAGACAGTTTAATTATTTACGCCTTCCCACGTGGGTCTCCGAAGGGGTAGGCGGAGGTTTTCTAACGAGCCACCGTGATACATGGCGAGTCCATCGCTGTTTTTTAAGCACAACTATGTATATGTCTTTGAATTTCTGCTCAAACGCATTGAGGTTTTCTATCGAGGTTTTCGGTCACCGAACAGCTCGCGGTGTTATTAATAACTGTACTTAAGATCAGAAAATTGGTACTGTCACTGATCGAACGTATAATTTTGCAGGCAACTACTATGTAGAATCTTCTTATTAAATAAATAATAAATTATGATTATCTAGTTAGCGAATTAAAGCGATACTGAATAGTTCCGCATTGCAAACATACAGGAACATAACGGCTAGATGTGGCTTGGACATTTAGAAAACTCAACGCAAGATTCAAAACACGCGCAACTATTGAAGGGATATGCAAAACATACAATAATTTGTTTATTCCGAGAGGGATTTACTGAATTCATAATAAGGCCGGCGCCACGGACGCGTGCGCACTCAGAGGTGCCGAACTGTTGGGACGTCGGTGGTCTGTGTCTACAGTTAATTTATTGGACAGATTTATTTATTAATAATAATATAATATATCCTCACGACTTCCCACAAGGGTCCCCGAAGGGGTAGGCAGAGGTGTATAGGTGATACCCACACACCCACTTTCCGCCAGAGGTATATTAGGTGCCAACGTGACAGATGGCGAGTCCATCGCCGTTACTCAAGCACGACTATACATACGCCTTTGAATTATATATATTAGACCCATAAAACGTCGGCAAAGTTCGAATGTAATTGCTTGTACCAGGTTTTTTTATACGTTCACGTCTTCCCACGAGTGTCCCCGAAGGGGTAGGAAGACGTGTAGAACCTACACTCCCACTAAAGTGGGAGTGTAGAAATATATCTCCGGGTAAACCCGGAGATAAACTCCGGGTAAACCCGGAGATATATTTTAAGTGCCAACGTGTCAGATGGACAGACGAGAGATATTAAATGTCATCTCGGTTCAACGGTTTCCACAAAGCGATTCTCTCCACTGTAAAGCTCGTATTATGCTACGTGTAACAAAATGTTGACAACTCCTGCAAAAAGTAATTTATTTTAATAGTAAGTGGCGACCGTGTCGTTGACCTTCGATTTTCAGTTACGGTTTGTGAAAACAAAATGCCTGAAATTATTTACACTAAAGCGTGTTGCCATAACAAACTAAACAGCGTTAAAATAAAATAATTTTAATGCACTGATCGCTTAATTTAGCTACGTTGTGTTTACATAGTTGAAATATCACAGGAATATTATTGGAACTAGGTAAAAGGGTGGGCGATTTGATGTAAATTCTATAATTAAAAAATAATATATATCCTCACGCCTTCCCACAAGGGTCCCCGAAGGGGTAGGCAGAGGTGTATAGGTAATACCCACACACCCACTTTCCGCCAGAGGTATATTAGGTGCCAACGTGACAGATGGCGAGTCCATCATTAAATAAGTATTTATTTTAATATTCTGAAAAAACCTGAAGATTCTTAAGCAGTACAGTTTTAAAATAGGAATATGCTGACATATTATAATGATATGGTAGCCCACTATTTATTTGTACGACAGCAGCGCCACCTATCGGGTCCAATGGTGAATCTAAACCATTCTCGAATCCACCTGAAGAAACACAGAAAATGTCTTTCAGTTCAGTTCAGTGACATACACACGCACAGAAGAAATATATATATATATATATATATATATAACTAGCTGTGCCCGCGACTTCGTCCGCGTGGGATAGTGGCTTTGCGCAGTATTTATTTATTTATTTTGGATGTGTCTGTGTGTGTATAGGGGATGCCTACGTCATAGTAGCTTTATGCATGCAAATTCTCAGCCCGATCGGTTTAAAATTTACAAAGTTTCATACAAACTTTAATCCCCTATTTTAGCCCCTTGGGGGTAGAATTAATCAAAATCCTTTCTCGGCGGATGCCTACGTCATAGCATCTACTTGCATGTAAAGTCTCAGCCCGATCCGTCCAGTGGTTTGGGCTGTGCGTTGATAGATCACTATGTCAGTCAGTCAGTCAGCCAGTCACCTTTGAGTTATATATACATATTTAGAAGATAGAAAAATATATGTGATGTAGCCGTAGCACTATTAGGATGTTAGTTTGTTACAGAAATATGCGAAAGAGGTATGTAAGAATCTAGCGAAAACTGGCGCTCTACTCTCACTGCATATCCCACAAGGGTTTTGGCGTTTACATATATAATTAATAAAAATTTTCACATTCGTGAGGTATATGTCCTGGTCATGCAGATGATCTTCAGATTTATACTCAGGCTCCTGTAGATGGACTGACAGCGGCTATATATATTTAAATTTTATGTATTTAATTTCACTTAATAAGATGCCATACACCTCCAACTACCAAATTAATTATCTAAATATTAATGTATTCCATCCAATGTTTGTCTGGAAGAGATCGCCGAGTGCGATAAGACCGCCAATTGTACTTTTGGCCTATGATGTACTATCTAACTTAAATATAGTGTACAATAAAGCATATATAAATAAAATAAATGAATAAAAATAAAGTAATTGTTTAAGTAATTCATTCCGCTTCATGCTTCTTCATAATATGATAAAAACATCGACCGTGTGTTAGGGGGCGCAGCGCACTGCTTTCAGTAGTCACGTACGTAACTATATTTAAATTTGAAACCAAAAACATAGGGCTGGCACCCCCAATAAAATATGCTACTTTATATACATACTTGCCTACAAAATCTGAGCTAATTTTAGTTGAATAAGTGTATATTTTGTTTGATGAAGAAATAATGGTACGTATTTTTAATGTTGAGATAAAAAAAACAATGCGCTCACCAATCGAAAATCCAAGAGCGATAATATTTACAAGTACTATCTAAGCAAACTAATTAACATTCTACAAAGATTTCGGAAGGGGTAGGCAGAGGTGTTTAAGTAGTACCTACACACCAATTTTCCGCCAGGGATATATTCTAAGTGCCAACGTGACAGAGCGAGTTCATCGTCGTTATTCCAGCAGGACTATACATACGCCTTTGTATTTCTTCTCAAACGTATGCAGATTTCTTTTCAATGTATTCCTTCACCGTAAAGCTCTTGGTGTGACTAATCACTGTACTTACATAGGTATTTAAGTACAGATAAACTCATCAGTACAGTCGGAATTCGAACTTGCAATCTTTGTGCTAAAGGCAATTACTCGAATCAATCGGCCACCACTTGCACCTCCACGGCATCTTCTGTATGGTTCAAAATGCATAGGACGTCCAAGGATATGATACAAATAATCATTTTCTTCATAGATATTTTCGTCAGCGTGAATCGATCCGACCACCCAGTAGCTCTGACCATTTGACAAAACGGCGATTTACCAACTAGCTTGTGCATTTTATCCACACATGGATATACAAATATTTATTGCCAGAAAAATGTTTGCTATCTTTTCTGTGTTATCTCTATATGTAATAAATATGGCGAGAAATGAATAAATTTATTTAATTAAAACAGCCCAACCCTATTTAGGAACCTCTTGATACCACAATGTAAGGTTACTGAAGCCGGGTACGCTTTGATCTCGCCGGGTGGCCGTCTATAAATTTTTACTTAGTGACAAATGATCGCATAGTTCGGTGATCGATGTAACACAAGAATTTCTTATTTATTTAAGCTCGATTTGAATTTTTTCGTAACTCCCTATACAGTTGCCGCTATTTGCCTAATAATACATGAATTCCTTTGTAGTTTTAATATTCACTTTTCCATATTAATGGCCCGAGTTGTAAAGTTAAGGATTACGCATTATGGAGCTGGTTTTAATTACGAATAACGCTGTGAATATAAACTGTTTATTGTGGTAAGGCAAAGCCGCTTGGAAACACATTTTCTGGTTAGTGTGTTATAAAAAAGAACCTTATTAGTACGCCAATTAAGAGCGATATTATGGCGAAAAAGAATACTGAACCAAAAGTTTTTTCATCATGAACAATTTGTGATAGTCAAAATAACTGGGAAATGTATCTGTTATAGAAAATACACATATGAGTTATGTCATAACTGACATCTATATTCTGTTAGACTTTATTGACTTTGTTTAATGTAATCTCAAATCAGCCAATTGAAGAAGTGAATTACCATTGAGCTTACAAGGCTATATTTTTTTTGTCAAACATTCATATTTGCTCATCCATATGCCCTATCACCAGCCTCTCATTAACAAATATAAATAACACCTGTTCAGGAAACTAGGAGTTCATAAGAATTCGTTATGACTTAAAATACTTTATTAACGCCCAGTTAACATATATGCACCTAGGTGAAATCGGGTCGTTCACCTCGACCCAAATAAATGTTTAAAACTAGCGTGCATTGACACTCAAAAAGTGAAATCGTACGTTTTTGTAAAATACCATAATTAGGACTATTAGCAGTCGGGCGTCGCAAATTATAACTTGTCGGCTCGCACGCGATTCGCCGACACAGATCTTTAAAGAGGAGGTTATCTCAAGTGCTCTCGCATACACATGAGTTTCTTAACGAATCTCAAACTTGTAATAAAGGCTGCTACTATAAAAGAGCTATAATGATCAACATTATGTCTCTATACCATAAAACAAAAGTAGCTTCCCGCATACGCTTAGATCTTTTAAACCACGCAACGGATATTAATGATGTTTTCATCAATCGATAGAGTGATCCAAGGGGAAAGGATTGGAATCTAACGTGGATAAAATAATGTGTTACAACCAGTTTTATTTACAATCTTACATTTGTCCACGTCTTCTCTAGCGCAATTGTAGTTTTTTTTTCATACTGACTATTATCATACTGAGTTCCGAGGCAGAAGGAGTAGAGCGCTAATTCTAAAGAGTACTACCACTCTACTCACCCTCCCTACCACGTGGGGGACGATATACAATTTCTTTAAAGAAGACTTAATAGAAGAATATTTCTCGTTAAACTATTTGTAAGTGAAATCAGTTACAAGTTCAAAATTATCTTAAAAATTGGAACACTTTTCCAATAATTGGTTTGAACTAGCTAATCTGAGCAAACAAATGCTAATCAATATTTAAATAAGGCCTTGGAAAGAGTCCAGATCCATAAACCGCCAAATCTGCTAAAAGGTCAGCATAGATCGTCGGTTTCGGGCCAAATTTTACGAGCCCTCATAAACAGGGCTTATCTCATCTTTATGCAGCCGTAAGTTCCTACCACTGAGAGGTTAGTATTACCAGACTATAAATAATAATGGGTAATCCCTGCTCAATTCAATGTTGGCCTGCTTCCATAGTTCGAAGTGAAATTACGGTTGAAGTCAAATGGGGGTTTCGGACAGATTTTAGAGTTTATAACTGGATAGGGAGTCGTAATTATTAACTGCCTGTTGGTAATTGAGATACGTTTTAAGGTAGGCCTTTTTATCTTGGCTCGCTGAGCTATTTCTAAAGGAAACGTTTATGCTTCCTTTAGAAATAGCTCAGCGAGCCATTCTTAAGGTATGTACCTTCCGCCCAATCTTATACCCTACACACCTCCTGTTCCAAGACTGGAAAGTGTCCACTGTCCGACAACTCTTCATTATTTCCACTATACTTAAACAACACTCAATCACCCCATTCAATCCGAATACTTACTATAAGCGACGTGGGAATGTTGCCCCACGTCACTCGATATTTAGACATGCTTTCATCCACAGGTTCTTTTGCTTCATCGGTCCGTTTCTTTATAATAAATTCAACAATATTCTGAACATTTATAAACTAACAAACGAATGTAAAACTAAACTTGTTAATTACCTTCTCACATACAACTATGGACAACAGGGCAAACAAACTAATTAATACATATAACGTACAAGCATACACACACACACACACACACACACACAAACACACACACACACACTTACCTACAACACATATATATACACGCACGTGCGCACGCATCAGACCACTGGACTTGTAATGTAACAATGGTTATTAAAGAAACATATTGGAAGAGCACTGTGTCCTGAAATACAGGCTAAGCCTAGCTCAGGCGCAGAAGCCCAAAATATTCTAATCACATATATATAACCAATTCCAATGTATACCGTGCATCATGTAATGAGATTTTGCAAATACATTTTTATTATTATTATTTTATTATTATTATATTATCTTCCCATGAGGTAGGCTAAAATATGAAGGCAAGGCACACAATACCATCTTTTGGGCCAGAAACATAGTTAGGTGCCATCGTTTCGTTTTGATAATTATATTGTATGTATGTATTTATGTAAAAGAAAGCCGGGGTGACAGAGTGGTTCGAGCAGTCGCCTGCGACACAAATCGCAAGTTCGAATGACGACTGCATCAATGTGTATTTCTGAACTAAAGTACAGTGATTAGTCACACCACGAGCTGTGTGCACGATACGTCTGAGAAGCGATTGAAAGGCGTATGTACAGTCGTGCTCGAGTACGATGGACTCGCCGTCTGTCACGTTCTCAAGTTATATATATTTGACGGCCGCCTGGTCTAGTGGTTAGAGCTCCTGACTGCGAGACTTGAGGTCACGGGTTCGAATCCCTCTGAGGGCAGATATTTGTATGATGAACACGAGTATTTGTACATTAGTCTTGGATGTCCTATGTATTTACGTATATATCTATGTATATAAGTAAATATATCGGTGTCTAGTTACCATAACACAAGCTCTGCTTAATTTCGGACTATGTCAATTTGTGTGGAATTGTCCCAAGGTTTTCATATATAATAATAATAATAATATCCTCACGCCTTCCCACAAGGGTCCCCGAAGGGGTAGGCAGAGGTGTATGGGTAATACCCACACACCCACGTTTTTTTATATCTCTGGCGGAAAGTGTATTTATGTTCGATTTTCAAAGCAAAGCAAATAAGATCCGCATAATTACTCTCGCAACGATACCCAGACCACCAAAAGGTATCAACGACAATAGTAGATAGTAACCAATTCTGTTGAATACAAGGACAACATCGGCATTCCTGTCCCAAATGTATTGCGTGTTGGCTCCTAGATTAAGTCTATAGTAATTTATTACAACGATCTCTGTAATCGAGGAACATTTGCTGTTATTCGATCCGATACAATTTAGCACTTCGATATAGTCAACACGTTAAGTAAGAAAATAAATGAATTACAGAAATGTTACTAATCGCACACCCGATGTTCTTTATGTAAATCTTTTTTCCAACTAAAGCTATAGATAGTGCCATCCACGAAGACGCGCCCCACCATCCATCCCAATTGCTTTATGTGTAAATGTGCAGCTTTCCACTAATGTTTCAGTATTATCTCTACACACTGATTACCTATGAGTGCACACGCACACTACAATTAATAGACTTGGGTCATGCTCCCAGCATCCCGCGGCCCCTGACTAAGAATTTGGTGAGGGTGTCTTCGTGGATAGCACT
The DNA here is from genome assembly GCA_016069955.1 of Drepana arcuata. Lineage (NCBI taxonomy): Eukaryota > Metazoa > Arthropoda > Insecta > Lepidoptera > Drepanidae > Drepana > Drepana arcuata. The sequence goes on along the minus strand of JACCPG010002383.1, from coordinate 19,573 downwards.
ATCTATAACTAACTAACCCGATCTAAGAGCCGTGGTGGCCAAGTGGTCCGAGTTGATACCAGTAACAAAATTATGTAAGTTCTAATCCCGACTGTACCGAAGAGATTTCTTGAACTTACTGTAAACTCGTACAGCTTTACCGTGAAGGAAGACATCGAGTGTTTGAGAATCGGCGATAGATCTAGCGATTTAGGCGATACGTGTTGTGTAATAGCTCTGCCTACCCCTTTGTGGACAGTTAAGGTATGAAGAACATGAAGGATATCGAGTATATTTAGTTACGTTATAAAGATAACGGGAAATCGCGTCCAAAAACGAACTAGTCCATTGCCTTCTTTCAGAAGATCGTAACCAAACGGCTACTTGTACTTAAAAGGTATTTTTGAGAGGCGTGAGACACCTATCTGACCAGGAGGCGCGTCTCATACTTAGTCAGCCTCTGCACTATACACCAATGTCCATAAATGCTTCCAAGAATATCAGAAAATTGATTGCAGTTAATATCGCGGTATGATATCAGTACCAAGGCATTGTTCACGATAATAATTAGTTTTACTTAATTAATTTGGAATTTGTAAACTGCTTGTTAAACTAATTGCTTGTCTGGGTTGTCAAAGTTAGTAAGCAATTTGATGGCCTTGATTTGGGAAAGTCGATATAAGTTTCAACTTAAGTATAGTGATTTATCACAAAAGTTTTACGGTAAAGAAAAGCATTTAGAGACATAATAATATACATAATAGTGGTACAAATAAAGTCAGGATTGGAATTTGCAATCTTTGTGCCTTCGGCCACCGCGGCTCATTATACACAGTATTTCATTAATTTCCTAACGCCTTTCCAAAAGGGTCCCCAAAGGGGTAGGTAGAGGTGCATAATTAATACCCACACAACCACTCTCCACCAGAGATATGTTTTAAGTGCCAACGTGACAGATGGCGAGTCCATCGCCGTTACTCAAGCACGACTATACATACGATTTGAATTGCTTCTCAGACGTATGTAGGTTTCCTCTAGATATTATCCCTCACCGTTAACCTCGTGGTGTAACTAATTACTGTACCGAACCGTTGAGCCGTGGTGGCCGAGTGGTTCGAGTAGTAGCCTGCGACGCAAAGATCGCAAGTCGTGTCCCGACTGTACCAATGAGTTTTCCATTCAATTCAGTTTAAATAATTCAAAGCAGACCCTCAAAAAGTGAGATGTGCTTATGAGTGTGTTTGTCTACATACATATAGGTGTATGTGTGTCTGCGTGTGTGTGTGTGTGTGATATTATAAAGACAATGGCGCTTAAACTCCACAAATATAGCGGGCAATTGATAACGTTATGCTATAAATTACAGTATTCAGCCTAAGTGTCCGTTAGGCGGGGCTAGGTGTGAACCGGCGGCTTTGGCCGAGTAGCCTTATCGCCTAATGCTAGACAAATGAGCAGGCAAGGCTATACTTTGCGGAAAGCTATCAATATGACACGTCAAGTGACGTCATATATATACATCGATACACACATAAGCCCTGTTTGTTTGTTTCATGTCGGGATTCTCAAATATCATTAAGGTTCGTAATGTCTCCTCACCCTTCCCACAAGGCTTCCCGAAGGGGTAGGTAGAGGTGTATAGGTAGTACCCACAGACTCACTTTCAGCCAAAGATATATTTTTAGGTGCCAACGTGACAGATGGCGAGTCTATCGCCGTTACTCGAGCACGACTATTATACATGCACCTTTAAATAGCTTCTCAGACGTATACAGGTTTCCTCTCTATTTTCTCCTTCACCGTAAAGCTCGTGGTGTGACTAATCACTGTACTAAAGTTCAGAAAAACTCATTGGTACAGTCGGGATTCGAACTTGCGAACTTTGTGTCGCAGGCAACTCGAACTAGGCCATCACGGCTTCACGCTATATCTTTTTAAAGGAGTTCTTCTGCACGTGTATATTGGTCGACAATCCACCGTCAAGGAATATTTACGACAACTGTCTTCGCTTCAAATCATCACTAGTTCTCGACTTCCAGTGCCATAACAGTTCTCATAACGACATCTCGTTGAGTTCTCGATGAAGTTCAACAACTCGTTCCGCGAATATGGAGCTAATAATCGAGATAAATTGTATCGATTAATATCTATCAAGCGATTCGAATCGGGTGGCATTATAATACTGTCCCATTATAATAATACTAGGAAATCATGACAGTGTGCGTTAAGGTATTAACTGAGTGTCACGTGACAGATGGCGAGTCTCAAGCACTACTATACATACGCCATTGAATTTCTTTTCAAACGTAAAGCTCGTGGTGGAAAATTCAGAAAAAGTCATCGGTAACGTCGAGATTTCAACCTGCAATATACGCGTTGCAGGCAAATACTCGAACCACCGATAGCCTTTGTGTCACAAAACAGCTATGTTTAGTGATCATTAAACATGATTCCACATAAATAAAGACTCCCGTAACCCCATAAACGCGGCTCGGCCAACAATGATTAACACAGAAGCCACGAACACCGCCAATATATCATACTTAAAAGAACCCGACACAAAAAAACTGGGAATGTAAATAGTCCAAGGGAATAAAATACACGCATATATTAAATCGTCACAAAACATCAAAGAACACACAAATGTGTACAATCAATTGAAGTATCTGGGTAACGGTTCGAAGCAGCAAAAGATTTGGTGCAGTCGATTTTTTCCCAAGGAAATCGACAATGTAGGTCGATAGGGTTGAGAATGGTGCGAAGGTGAAGATGCACGCAGTTACACAACGTTACGTAAGACGACAAAAGGAGTAGCAAGCGCACAAGGTGCCAGTGAATGTATCAAAGAGGATAACAAGGTTGCTTTAATTAGTACGACATGGGAGCGATACGACTCGTTTAAGACAATATGTTGCTTAGGACATAACATGACAAATACAATGTATGTTGTAATATGCTACGATTAATCACACCACGAGCTTCACGATGAAGGAATCGAAGGTTAATCGAAAGGAGAATTGGAAAAATCAAAGTCGTGTAATCATGCTTGGGAAATTCGCTGCTGAATACGCTAATTTCCGATTGACAATCAATGATTATGTCAGAATCAGCATGCCTTCTAAATTCATATCCTGGTTCAATCCGTCTGAAACTCGATACTTGATGATAAAAACGAATCCTGATCTCTTCTGCCGACTGGCTACCCTAGTAGTCCCTATATAGATACAGGTTAACTCTAGACCCCCTGTGAGGTCCCGCGGTCCGTACTTATTACGCAAGATAAGGAGTGGGAAGTGTCTAAAAAACATGTAAAAAGGGTGACTATACATAACTATAATAAACTTGGTTTCGGGACAGTTTTTTTATACCACATGTGCAAACAAGCATGCGGTCCGCCTGATGGTAAGCGGTTACCGCCGCCTATGGACGCTTGCAACACCAGAGGTATCATTCGCGCGTTGCCGACCCTGCAGGAATCTTTCCACACCCTTCTTGAAGAACTCCGTGCTGTACTCTCTTTAATATGCTCAGTGCCCTGAACTAACAGCAGAATCAGTCGTTGCTGTAAAACATCCAAATCTTACAATGTAATTGATGTAACAAAACAAATTACTTAATACAGAAGTAGACTAACAGAGTCCATTGCGTTCGACTCTTCCAGAAATAAACTAGACACAAAACGACAATGTGGACACTGTGCGTGTAGGACGTTAATAAATTCACTGTTAATAGGGACTTAAGTGACGTTTTGACAGTGAAATGTGTCATGTTGGCAGATGATAATTCTCGTTAAACCTCATACATTCGCAACATTGATGACAGAGATTCCGAGTTGGAGGTTCCAAGGAAAGTGTTGGGTTGTTTCGAAGCAGCCCATATTTTAAATGAGGAACATACTAAGTGTAGAAGTAGGCAGAAGATAAATGTAACCTTTTTTCGCCCGACATATATGCCAACTGATGTATGCGGACGAAGCGAAAGAATTATGTGTCTAGTGAGAACTGGCGCTCTATACTCTCTGCCTACCTCGTTAGGGATTCGGCGTGATGATATGTATATATGCCAACGTGACAGATGGCGAGTCCATCGACGTTTCTCTAGCACCAGCGACCATACATACGTTATTGGATTTCTCTCAAACGTGCATAAGTTCAGAAGAAACACATTAGGTACAGTCGCGATTCGTACCTACATGCAATCTTTGCGTTGCAGGCAACTTGAACCACTCGCCCAAACCGTTACTCGTTATTATTATTATCCATGTCTTCTTATACTAATAGACTTATCATTTTGAATGATAAATCTGCTTTACACGTAATAGATAAATTAAATACCTCGAGACAATCCCCACAAATTGACCTAGGCCCAATTTAAGCAAAGCGCGTGCTAAGGTAACTAGACAACGACATATTTACTTATATATTTAGATATATACATAATACATGGGGCATCCAAGACTAAGGTACCAATACTCGTGTTGATCACACAAATATCTGCCCTCAGCGGGAATCGAACCCACCACCTCAAGTTTTGCAGTCAGGAGCTCTAACCACTAGACCAGACGGCCGTCAAAATAGTTTATACAAAGCCATATTCACACGAAACATCCGATCAAAGGAACCGATCAAAAGATAGAAACGTAGGAGTGACGAGTCTATTAACAAAGCACTTGAGAACCAAATAAAGACATGGATCCACTAACTAATGTTTAAAAATAAAAGCTGTAATTAAGCTCATCAATCAGAGTTTGTGTTCAAGCATCGGTGAAGATGTCATGATAAAAGGAATATTTTTCTATGGATAGTGTTGGCGGTTTGGGACATGCTACAGAAGAGACGTCATAATAGTCCTTGTATGTATACGTATACATATATATTTTTTTATAATGTATGTATGTATGAGATGCAAGGGTCCTCAAGCACGCCAGTACACCACTGAATTCCTTCTCAAATGTATGCTGGTATTCAATGTTTTCTTTCACTGTAATTAATCAGTATGAAAAGATTCCTGTGGGGTCAGCAGCGCGCGAGCAATACCCCTGTTATTGCAGGCGGATCGCATGCTTGTTTACCACCAGTGTGATAAAAAAATAAAATTGTACATACATTCTGAAAAAAATCATTGTTACAGTCGAGATTCAAACCCTTGCCTTGCAGGCACTCTGTAGTCGACTTTACTGCACTTACTATTAGAACCATTTATTTAGTTACCACGATTATAATATATACATATATGATTTAACATATTCCATAAATCCACCACAAATCGTTTGTAAGCTTATCTTGGCGGACAACCTTTGCGTGCATCTATAAAATTAAGCAAATCTCCTGAGCAAACCAAACATCTCATTTCGCGAGATCAAATATTCATTGAATTTAATAAAATATCAAGTTTATAACTCGCTTAACGTTACGTTATAACACTGTCGTGCACCTTTGAGCTATCTCGTGATTAATGGGTCCTTCAAATGAGCCTGCTGGACCCGCGCTGCACTACGATTTTATTGGACAAAGAACTAGCAACAGAAGTTATGTATGATGAGATTGTAAAGACGAAAACTACAACTTTTATTTCTGAATCTAAAAATTAAAACCTAGCAAAAAAAATATAATATAAATATAAATTAAAAAATATATAGCTAGGCAAATTCTTTGTCCGAGGTAGCCGCCAGCTCTTCGGTCTCCTGTGATGTCAATCAATCAATGGTTTGGACATATAGAAAGATGAGTGAAGAAATTTGACGAAACAGATATACAATGCGCAAGTGGAACAAGAGGTAGAGGAAGGCCACGCTTAAACTAAATAGTTCTGATCTAGGTAAGTTAAGTCGATTGAAAGCTCAATGGCGTGACGTCAAGAGTACTCGAAATCAATGTGCATATTTAAAGAGACTAAGAACTCTGCCTACCCCTCTGGGAAGGCGTGAAGATATACAATACCATAAACAATTTTAAAATTTAGCCTCCGACTCGTTTTGGATTGGTAAATATAATTTTAAGCTCTTTTATCGCAAAGCAATTTCGCGTTGTCCAATCTTTATGCCTCTGCCAAGACACTAGATTAACTCCGAGTCTTAGGTAATACTGAACCGTTAGAAAGTAGACGACTTATAAGTCACCGAGATCACAAAAATCATTACCACAATTTATAATAATGGCGACTATATTTCAAATGGGAAATAATTCAATAGCATTGACATTGAATCACGCTAGGATCACAACAATGATTTTGCCTCCTACGCCGTGTCTGTTATATGTTAAACACCCGACTTTGACCATAAAGTATTTAATGGTCACTTGTTTACTGGCCGGTCTGCAATCGTTGCTTATATAACAGTTATTATTTTGCAACCTCAGCTCCTAAGGCATGGACAATACATTTGTATCCATATTGGGCCTTACTTTCAATAATCTATGAGGGTTGGCGATACTTCTAGTAATTGGTAAACCATTTTATGCACAAGCAATTTAATGAAGAATATTTACATTAGCGGCTTGTTTCCCCGACCAATGTCAGATGTGTAAGAACAAAATTTATTTTAATATGAAGAATTATGTAGCTTATGAATTAGCTATGAACTTAAATAGGTCTTGAATTTATCTAAAACTAGTATAATATCTTACCTGTTCATAATGTAAGGGTAGACATTGCGAATATATATTAAAAACATATCTTATGACAAGGTCAGGAATACACAGGATATTAATTACAATGAGTCACAAAGGGCGCCCGCTACCGGCCTGGAGTGCCGCAAGGCGCTTACTTGAGCCCACGCTTATTGTAACTTGATTTACTTATTCCAAATGCTCAAGTAATACATTACTGCGAGGGAGGACGTTTGGCCTGTGTGTGGTCTACAACTTCACTGATAATTATTAAGTTGTTAAACTAAGCTAGAAATGCGATAAACTTCAGTAGTAAATTTAGGTGCGATATTTCAATGGTTTATATGGGAACATTAAACGAGCAATAGGAATGTCCATGTTAACTTTTATATTTCTTTACTGAGCAATTATTTGTAATAAGACAATGGTATTACGTCAGAAAGGATGTGTTCAGCTAGTGGACTGATAGTATACAAAAGATTATAGAAAGAGTTCCAGTTTGATACATCAACCAATTTCCATGAGGTATTTTTTAGAAAGTCAAGTCAATTTACGGAGATCCCAAAATCACCTTAATACGAATGTAGAGCATTATTACAATAAAGATTATGATGAGACAAAGTTTGTTTGTTTGTAACCGAACATTTTGGGAACTACCAATTCTTCTTCACATCCTCCCACACGGGCCCCCGAAGGGGTAGGCAGAGGTGTGTAGGTACAACTGACACACACATTCCGACGGGTATATATCTTGGGTGCCAACGTGATAGATGTCGCCATCTATCAAGTTGGCGCGTATGTATGCGAATACATCGCTTGAGTAGCGATGTATTCGCATACATCGCTACTCAAGCACGACTATACACATGTCTATGAACTTCTTCTCATGCGTATGTAGGTTTCCTTCAATATCAAGCGCGTGGTGCGAATAATCACTGTACTTAAGTACAAAAAAGCTTGTAATATTTATTTTGCAGTCAACTAATCGAACCACTCGGTCTACGGCTCTACTGCTTCAGCTACAAATTCATATTGCCAATATATTTACCACCCAAGGAACAATCAAATTAACGCAGGCGAAACCACGGGCTACAGCTAGTAATACAATAAAGAACCCAGTACAATAGGATATGAATGAACACTTGTAGAAATTACTTCTAATAAAGCTGGCCGTTAAAACGAGATGTTCTCATAAAATACTGGCGAATAGGGCGCAGTATACTTATGTACACAACATCGCGCATGTGGCAATAAATCTCACTAACAGTGCCTTATAACAATTGAGGAATAAATCAAGATTATTGACGTTCTCGACTCCAATAACGCTACGGGAGCTATTAAATATTTTGCTAAATATTATCAACTTAGGATGTTCGAAGACACGCTATGAACATTTCGAACAATTTCGAAATTGGAGAAGACGAAGAATAATGTGGAATGTGGAGGGGGAACTTTCAGTTCTGTAGAAATAACTTATCTTTATGATTGACTCATTTTGCTTGCACTCAAAAGCAGTTTAGTTTAAGATGTTTCCATCTGTATATATTTTTATAAAAGAAGAAGAAAGACGAAATAAAGAAATATACTTTTAAATGATTTACCACTCATTAATAACAATTGTAAGTACAAATATTCATGCATATATTTATCATATAATAGTGATTAGCCACACCACGAGGTTTACGGTGAAGGAAAACATTGAGAGGAGAAAATGTATGTACGTTTGAAAATTAATTCAATGGCGTATGTAGTGTGTATTGTGCTTGAGTAACGGCGATGGACACGCCATCTGTCACATTGGCACCTAAAATATATCCCTGGCGGAAAGAAGCCTATATTATTATTACTATTTATCTATACACCGTCGTACAAGGCTCTTCAAGGGGTAGACAAAAGTGGAATATCACAATTATAATATTTAGATTTCAAGGTGACATTATGAGCTTTATTAAAAGCATTAAGACCCTTCTAGGAATTCCTTATCAAACGTCCAAGTGTCTTCAATATATTGCGTTCATCGTAAACTTATTGTGATAAATAACTTAACTCAAGCTTAGAAAACTCATTGGTCAAATACAAGTGACTATTTAAACGACTTGGTGAAGACGAACCGAGAACGATAACAGAACTATGTATATCTATCGCAGTATGAGTAATGTTATTCTGGACCGCAGTGACATTCACCACACTGCTTCCCATAACTTTACCTGTCTTGTCATAACACAATATCTCCGATGTTAAGGCCTGAATATTCAAACTAGAGTACTCAACACGTATAGCCTTTGTTTAGCTATTCCGAATAGTATTGTATTTAAGCCTTTTTACCATTTTAAATATAGAACTTCAAATGTATCTACTAGACATCCTTCTGGTTCGCAAGCATCTATCTTGTGCAAATCATGAATTTGGTGATATTTGATCAAATCGATCGAAAATTCAAGTTAAAGAGGAAGAATTAAGTGGTAAAGCAGAAAGCGTAGTATTTACACACTGACTTTCCAACTACCTGGGTCCAATCGATCGACGTTCAAGGACGGAAACGTCAAGAGTAGTCGAAACCGACGAGCATGTATGACGAGACTTATGAATGTAGACGAAGCGAAAGACGTATGTAAGTCTAGATAGAACTGGCGCTCTATACTCTCTGCCGACCCTAGGGACACGGCGTGATGATATGATGATGACTTTTCGCCGGGATATATTTTAAGTGCCAATAATACCAGTATTAGTACAATCGGGATTAGAACTTGCAATTTTCTTGTTGTTACTTAAACCACTCAATCAATCAAAATCTTTTTATTTCACATAGGCCCAGGTGGGCACTTATAAAACGTCGAAAAAGAAGCACGGTTCGGGTTGGTCGCTTCCATGGAGAAGAACCGGCAAGAAACTCATTTTCACTCGCCCAGCACGGCTCTTATAAGGTAAGCATTCTATGTACAATCTGCTGATTTCATTGGAGTCACCTTAGTATAGCTGTCCTCTTTAGATCCCGCTACATCTCGTTTAACAATACATACGGCTTTGAATACAGTATTGTCATTATTATATAATGCAATACTAAATATTTTTAGTCCTCATTCTAAGCGTAGCAAAGTTTATTTACCGCTTTCTATGGGCATAAGTCAATGCTTTGTCCTGTCAGAAGGAACGCCTTTAATCTGGGAGGCTTTTGGCGTTGAATACTCGTAAATATGACATGAGATTCTGGCTTTATCGCTAATGGTGCAGCTTGTTTCACCATTCTTTGATAATGTTGATATTTCTGGCATTTCAACGCAATGTGGTATTGACTTTGAACTAAAATATTGAATTAGTGTTACAGAAAGCGTCATTGTGAACGAGTTGATTGTGATACTGTGATACGTCTGATTTGAATGCATTATTAGGAAAATAAGAACGATTAAAACTCCTAAACAAAGATTGATTCCTTGGGTAAACTTCCAAAGGAGATTTCAGAGTTAATTGTATAGCGTCAATATAATAACATTGGGTCAGTAGTATCGAGATAGCTGTGTTGGTAGAATGGTTCGATAAGTCGCCAACAATACAATTCAAATCCTGATTGTACTAATGAGTTTTTCTGATCTAAAGTACAGTAGTTAGTCACATCACGAGCTTAACGGTGAGCATTAGGAAAACATCGAGAGGAAATCGCGAATTTGCGTAGAAATTGAGAAACGTATGTCTTTTGTCTATACTATCTACACTAATATTATAAAGAGGAAAGATTTGTATGTAAGTATGTTTGTAACGAATTGGCTCAAAAAGTACGGGACCGATTTTAAAAATTCTTTCACCATTTGAGTGCTACATTATCATTGATTAATATAGGCTATTTTAATTGCAAGAGAAAAATAAACTTGTTGCCAAAATGTTTAAAAAATAAATGTCCATCGGTGCAAAGCCGGAACGGGCCGCTAGTATGAGAAAAAAATTTTTTCGTGTAAAACAGAGTCGGAAAAATCTCATGAAACTACATGGTATTCAAGAGACAAAGTCTTTCAACAACTACTGGCGATACCTCTCGGCTGATAAACACAACGTCTAAAAGCAAATAAAACTTTTACGACATTCAAATGAGGTGAGAGACGTAAACATCGTTGTTTTAAGTTAATAAATCACACGGTTTATCAAAGAATTTGGTTATGGCTGGCTGGAGGCGTCGGTAGTGGACGATTGGCGTCAATATGAAATTAACCAAAAGTCTCGGTCACGGGTTCGACTCCGCTGGCAACAAGCATTTGTATTGAGCCTATAAGTTTGTTATGGCGACATATTTAGCCAAGTTTATTGCTCGGCTTTTTTAAGATATTAGATTTTCTTCAGGATACCTACTACAATTTCTTCATGCTATAAGAATGGTATCCTCACGCCTTCCCATAAGGGTCCTCGAAGGGGTAGGCAGAGGTGTATAGGTAAAACCCACCCACTTTCTGCCAGAGATATATTAGGTGCCAACGTAACAGATGGCGAATCAATCACCGTTACTCAAGAACGATTCTCAGACGTATGCAGGTTTCCCCTCGATGTTTTCCTTCACCGTAAAGCTAGTGGTGTGCCTAATCAATGTGCCTCACTTTAGAAAACTCATTGGTACAGTCGGAATTCGAACTTGCGAACTTTGTGTAGCGGGCATCTACTCGAACCACTCGGCCACCACGGCTTATACAACTATAAGAATTTATACTGGATATATTTTCAGCACGATATTTTTTTCCAGGTTACTAGTCGCGTTCCCTCTATTCCAAGCACGATATTGCACAAAATGTATGCCAATGAGTAGACTTGTTGTGTAGTCCAATTTGTTACTATGCTACCGATTTTCCGTAAATGTGTAAGTATTGAATCCTACTTACACATTTACGGAAATTACGTTTTGACAATAAAAAAATACGGTAAGGCCGAGGGAGTAGAGCGAGAAGTTTTTATTTCTTTATGTATTAAGTTCAACTCTCTCTGGATTTACGGACTTCTTTCACATCACCCACATTCATCAGCCTCTTCATACATGCTAGTTTCGAGTGAACTCTCAATCTTCCCATGTTTGAGCTTTGATTTGGTCTAGGTAGTTGGATATTAATGTAAATCAATTTAATAGTACTGTCCAACTAGTAAAAAAAAGATAGTTATATATAATGAGAGGTCATTTGGCACAGCAGTGGTGGCTTTATGTTCTAGTATGTTTGTCCTTTATGAAGTAACCAGAAGCAGATCAGATTCTGATGAAACTTTGATAGGTCGTTCTGTGGAAGCCCGCGACGCTGCTGGGCTAAAATAAATGAAAATAATGATCGCAATGAAATCGCAGCTCAGTAAACTGATAAACATACGTCTCAAGCTAATAAAAGCGTATTAAAAACAAAAGTGCCCGCGGTTTCTCCTGCGTACATTTTTATTTAGTTAGTATACATTATTCAAGGAATAAACCGATGAATGAGCCGTGGTGGCCGAGTGGTTCGAGCAATTGCCTGCGACGCAAAGGTCGCAAGTTCGAATCCCGACTGTACCAATGAGTTTTTTCTGAACTTAAGTACAGTGATTAGTCACACCACGAGCTGAACGGTGAAGGAAAACATCGAGAGGAAACCTGCATACGTCTAAGAAGAAATTCAAAGGCGTATGTGTAGTCGTGCTGGAGTAACGACGATGGACTCGCCATCTGTCACGTTGGCACCTAATATACCTCTGGCGGAAAGTGGGTGTGTGGGTATTACCTATACACCTCTGCCTACCCCTTCGGGGAACCCTTGTGGGAAGGCGTGAGGATATATTAAGGAATAAACCTAATATCCTATGTGTTTATCCAGCTTATATGTGGGGCAAACTTCATCCATTTCCGTTCAGTAATGTTTGCGTGAAAGAGGAACGAACGAACTTTCGCATTAATAATATTAGAGTAGTTCTATACAGTGTTGCATTTTAATAATATATTTTAATTGTTAATATTATTACTAGTGTTGCATTACCCCGGTGAGTGCGTTGGCACGTTATATCATCTGGCAACACTGGTAGTGCGACAGATTCTTGGCACGACGACATGCGAATATGATCTTTACGATAATGTTCCTAGATGACAATGTTATAATGCTTTGATTTATATATTGTGCTTACGTGACGCCATCATTCGAATGATATGATATTAATATAATTATTCCCTTTAATAATGTTTTATAATTAATATATAGGTACTAGTAACTACTTACTTACTACTAAAATAATAATAATAATATATTAACAAAAAAATATGGTTAAAAGGAGCCCCTTTAGGCAGGGAAGAATTATGAAGCATTCCGAAGATACTGGCAGCGTTCCCCCTTTGAATAGCTAGGCTAATTCTTTGTCCGAGGTAGCTGCCAGCTCTTCGGTCTCCTGTGATGTCGACCAAGTTCGAATCCCGACTGTACCAGTGACATTTTCTAAACTTAAGTACAGTGATTAGTCACGAGCTTTACGGTGAAGGAACACATCGAGAGGAAGCCTGCACTGTAACGGCGAGCTTAGTATATTTTTTAAATGAATTAAACACTTTAATAATAGAAAAATATCGGATGAACAAACTCCATGATGACACCAGAGTTTTATAGTCTACTCGTGAGGACAGACGTGACTTCCCACGACCTCTGAATCGACCATCAAACCAACGGGTCATATAGATAAATTTTCATAAATAATCATAAATCGGTCACCAAATTCATAAACATGAACTAACTAGCTTATGCCCGCGGCTTCGCCCGCGTGGTATTCTAAAAAGTAGCTTCAATATTCTGCTAGAATCCGTTCGGCCACTTAGAAAGAGCAACAAACAAACCTAGGCCTTTATAACAGGACTAGCTGTCCCGCCCAGCTTCGCCCGGGTGAAAAAGTAAAATTTCCAGAAACACGTAGCAGCGCCACCTATCGGGTCTAATTGTGATGTCAGCTATCCTTTCTTTTAAGTTGGATCAAACTGCATACGGTGTGCAAATTTGATTGAAATCGGTTAAGTAGTTCAGGCAAGTTCGCAAATCAACTGGCGTGAATGAGGGCGTGATTGTAAAGATGAAGAAAGGCATGTTACGTTGGTTTGGACACATAGAAAGGATGAGTGAAGAAAGATTGACGAAACAGATATACAAAGCAAAAGTGTGTGCAAGAAGAGGCAGAGGAAGGCCACGTTCCAGCTACCTGGATCAAATAGATCGGACTCTGAAGGACGGGAACGTTAAGAGTACTCGAAACCGACGAGCATGTATAAAGAGACTGATGAATGTGGACGAAGCGAAAGAGGTATGTAAGTCTAGAGAGAACTGGCGCTCTATACTCTCTGCCTAACCCGTTAGGGACTTGGCGTGATGATATGTATGTATGTATGTATTTAAGTAGTTCAGGAGCCCATCGTGGACTTGATTGCCATAAAAAGGTTATAGTGAGTCAATCTTAAAAGACATATGCTGTTGCAAACTTTCTTTTAGAACTTTTAGAGAGGAACAATTCCCTCATACATGATATTTTCGTAACATAAAGCGTTTACCCAGCGCACGCAACGGAAGCTCTCAAAAGGAATAATTTTTCCAGTTCTTGCAACATTTTTCATGTATGCTTCGCTCCTATTAGTCGTAGCGTGATGTTATATAGCCTAAAGCCTTCCTAGAGAAATAGACTATCCAACACAAAAATAATTTTTCAATTCCAACCAGTAGTTTCTGAGATTAGCGCGTTCAAACAAACAAACAAACAAACTCTTCAGCTTTATAATATTAGTATAGATTGAGTTTTCAAACATGTGTCAAAATAAAATGTTATTTAAATCAAAAGCACTAAGGAGTATTAATATCATTTTGATGCAAAAAAATAATTAGGCAAATTTAATTCCTGTAGGAACTTTGAATTTTTGGGATAAAAAGTAGCCTATGTCCTATTCCTAGGTATAAGCTATCACCATTTCAACTTTCAGCCAAATCGGTTCAAAATCGGTGAAAAAACCGCAAACATCCAAACTTATAAACTTTCACATTTATAATATTAGTAAGAAGTAAGATAGAGACGTTGAATCCATTCATATTTCACTCAGCGATGTATTAAAACACGGTTAAAAGCTTTTTGACCAATGGCCATCGAGAAGCCAGCGCGAACGTTTTGTAATTGGTGGAATATCCATAAATAATGCTTTTAGTGTAAGACTATATTTTAATGAACTCGATGACATTTTGCATGTTACACAATTAGTATTATTACCCTATTACTGATAAGCTTAATCACGACGATAAATATGTATAAGGCAATGCACCCTGTCGCACAAATATTGAATATCAAGTACCAGTTTCATCGAGTTGCATAATTATCTACTTTATTGATAAGTTAACGCTTGCTTTTATGGAATTCACGTCATAGCCAGGTTTTAAACATTTGCAATTGGTTGTAAGGTGCGATTAATTAGGGGTTGATAAAGTTGACTACCTCATTAAGGCAGGGTGGAGCGTCAGGCTATGTCATAATGCGGACCCAACGTTGCCAGCGCGATACGGCAGCAGCTCTTGTACGTCTTTCATTTATTACCTGTGGTATTGGAACTCCTAGCTCGCTTCATTTTTACCACATCGCAAATGAATTACCAAAAGTTTACGGAACCAGTTATTACCCATATCCTTCAGACTTAAACTTTTAAACCTCACGCCTTCCCATATGGGTCCCCGAAAGGGTAGGCAGAGGTGTATAGGTAGTACCCACACACCCACTTGCCACCACAGACATATTTTAGGTGCCAAGGTGACAGATGGCAAGTCCATCGCCGTTACTCAGGCACGACTATTTATACCTTAAGCCTTTGAATTGCTTCTCACACGTATGTAATTTTTTTATTGTTTATTTTTTTTAAACTCTTCATACACTTCATCCTTAGCCCTCTTTATCTTAAACGTCATTTGCACAAATACGTGCAAGTTTAATTACAAAGAGCTTGCGACACAATGCACACTAAAGCCATCTGTGGCTCTCAGTATCGCGTTGCTTCCATGAATCTTGTAAATTTATGCAACGTGCAGTTGAACAGTAGGTGGGCAGATGAATAGATTCATGGGCGTGTAAAAATCAGATGCACTGCAAAACAGTCAATGCTGGAATACTTGTAAAGTTGGGGTCACATTACCAATAAGTTTCTTGGACCACTTTAAGGCGAATGGATTGCATCTAATTCATATATGTATATAACTCGTGTATACCACGTTTTGCTTTAATGTAATAAAATATAATATATCCTCACGCCTTCCCACAAGGGTCCCCGAAGGGGTAGGCAGAGGTGTATAGGTAATACCCACACACCCACTTTCCGCCAGAGGTATATTAGGTGCCAACGTGACAGATGGCGAGTCCATCGCCGTTACTCAAGCACGACTATACATAGACCTTTGAATTTCTTCTCAGACGTACCTATGCAGGTTTCCTCTCGATGTTTTCCTTCACCGTAAAGCTCGTGGTGTGACTAATCTCTGTACTTAAGTTCAGAAAAACTCATTGGTACAGTCGGGATTCGAACTTGCGACCTTTGCGTCGCAGGCAACTGCTCGGCCACTCGGCCACCACGACTCTTATCACGGCTATAATGTATTCTTGGTGTATTCTTTTGGTGAACCTTATGCTATAATAAAATAATTTTTAAATGGAACTTTATAAAAATAGACAACATTTTAGGTGCATGTGTCTGGCAAAAGAATTCATATCACGCAAAGTGCCTAACAGGCGCGAGTTCTCTCTAGACTTACGAACCTCTTTCGGTTCGTCCATGTTTATCAGTCTCTTCACACTTGCTTGCCGGTTTCGAGTAGTCATGCCCATCCATGAGTGTCCGATCGATTTAATCTAGATAGAACTTAATAAAAAAAAATATTACGTCAAAAGTGTCCTAATACTTTATACTGGTAAGTGTTTACCATAGGCTTGTGGAAAAAAACATAAAATTTTACTTTTGACTAAGAATTGTCAGTAGTCACTTCCCAACCTTACTCCCGAAGGATACTCTATATGGAAAGAGCTATCTGAGACTCGTCACCCGCCAACGCCGAGCCAATGACCTAAGCATTGTATAACTTCTGGTTCACTGCCTCCGGTGCAGTATTGTTTGGGTGTCTGAGCTTTACTGGCGTTTCACTTTACTTACTCATTGTTAAAACATTTGTAGGATACATAAACTGATAAATGTCGGATACACAACGCTATTGTTCAATTTATTGGATACTAGATGTGATCCTTGGTCTCTCACTTTATTATCTGTTCCATTGGATAGTTACAAGATGGTATGTATCTGGGCCTACTAGATGTTCTTCCGCGGTTTACGTGTAAAATTTGTTTTTTTTTCTCTTAAAGCATTTCTGCGCTATCTGATCAGCAACGCGCGATTAACCATATTTACCCTTGAAGTCACAAGTGTCAATAGACTGCGGTAACCGGTTACTTTAAGGGCTGTATCAATAGTATATTCGCACCCCTTCTCAGAAGGGTCCCCGAAGGGGTAGGCAGAGGTGTATAGGTAGTACACACCCACTTTCCGCCAGAGATATATTTTAGGTGCCAACGTGACAGATGGCGAGTCCGTCGCCGTTACTCAAGCACGACTATAATACATACGCCTTTGAATTGCTTCTTGAAAGTATCTAAGTACTTAAATTAGAGCTTCAACTAAAATGGTGAGTAGAACTGACCACTCTTAACCTAACGGCTTACTTAGTTTCGCTAAGCTTTTCTCACTTCCTTTTAAAAATCAACAACAAACCTGACAAGATTTGTTTGATTTTAAAAGGAAGTAACCAGTCCTTGATTGGCCTTAAAAGGGTAGTTTGTAAATTGTTACCGCTTTAATGGTGCAGGTTCTCAGAAATACTTACGTTCTTTGTTATGTTTACCGTTGACCACGGCTATCACCTAAAAATGCGGAAGTGAGTTATTTGCGTATATATAATAGAATCGCCGTGGTGGCCGAGTGGTTCGAGCAGTTGCCTGCGACGCAATGGTCGCAAGCTCGAATCCTCACTGTACCAATGAGTTTTTCTGAACTTAAGTACAGTGATTAGTCACACCACGAGCTTTACGGTGAAGGAAAACATCGAGAGGAAACCTGCATACGTCTGAGAAGAAATTCAAAGGCGTATGTATAGTCGTGCTTGAGTAGCGGCGATGGACTCGCCATCTGTCACGTTGGCACCTAATATACCTCTGGCGGAAAGTGGGTGTGTGGGTATTACCTGTACACCTCTGCCTACCCCTTCGGGGACCCTTGTGAAAGAATTGTATATTAAATAAAATCGGACCAGCAGTTTACGATTCTACGTAAACTGCTGGTCCGATTTTAATGAAATTTTCTGTCTGTGTTCAGGTGGATTCGAGAATGGTTTAGACAATTCCAATTATAAATCTAAACCATTATCGATCGTGTTTTCAGGAAATTTCACTTTTTCACCCGGACGAAGCTGGGCGGGACAGCTAGTAGTAAATAATACTAACTGGACTCTGCTTCTCTTAATATGAGTCTCGGATTTCGTAAGGTTTCATCGATAGGACCTCGAATGAGATGAAGGAGTATAGTAATGGCAGGGTAGCCTACATTTTGTTTGATTATTACGTAAATTGAAATTTTTTCAGTGTATATAAGAAGGAGTTAGCTGAAAGTCACGTTTCAACTACCTAGGTCAAATCGATTGAAAGCATTAGAACGCCAAGTGTTACTCTAAGCCGGCACTTTGCGTGATGATAATGTAGAATGATAATAATAAATGATGATAATGATAAATAAATCTCATAACTATCATCATGTCGAAATAGGTTTTGATAAAAATATAATTATATCTCTAAATAAAATTAACATACTTACATTTATTATGAAATACGTTTTGGGACAAGAGTGTAATTTAGTTTAAATTTATTTGCAATTCAGTTTTTTCTTTCATGCCGCATTGAGTATTACTCAAATGCATTAAGGATTTCTGGAAGTTCCAAATGATTTATAAACACATAAAAAGTAGTCCAGAAAACTTCAGACTGTAGTTAATCTCTGGCATAGTTTGAAATCATCACACGTAAAAGGCAGTAGAAACTAACCTTATTACAATATGAATGACGAAACAATTACCATTAAAAAGGTAATCAATGAAACCCTAGTTCATTGACATTCGGTATCGCCTCGAATTAGTGCAACATTGGCTAGCGTGGTTTATCATGATCGTAAAATTGTCGTAAAATTCGACACTAAGCAAGACGCGCGCAACAGAACGCTATGATTTTTGATAAAAATATGTTATTTTTGGGTCCCGCAGTGGCATGTCACACTCACACGATGCATTGCGCATGAGGCTATTAAAATTCTTCTCATCTTAATTGTGTAATGTCTATATATTATCGGCCAAGAGCTGTGGTGGACGAGTGGTTCAAGTAGTTGCCTGCAACACAAATATTGCAATACGAATCCCGACTGTACGAATAAGTTTTTGAGTAGCGGCGATGGGCTCGCCATCACTTTGTAATCTAAAATATGTCTACGGCAGAATGTGTGTCCCTTATGGGAAAGCGTGAAGATATATTTTTTAAGTATCTATAATTTTAAAAAAGGTAAAAACCACACACACTTTCCGCCAGAGATACATTTTCTTCACGAAAAAGCTACTATACGGGATTCAATAAAATTTTGCAGACAGATAAATTAGATTAAATAGATGCGTGGTGGCTGAGTGGTTCGAGCAGATGCCTGCGACGCAAAGGTCGCAAGTTCGAATCCCGACTGTACCAATGAGTTTTTTCTGAACTTAAGAACAGTGATTAGTCACACCACGAGCTTTACGGTGAAGGAAAACATCGAGAGGAAACCTGCATACGTCTGAGAAGAAATTCAAAGGCGTATGTATAGTCGTGCTGAGTAACGGCGATGGACTCGCCATCTGTCACGTTGGCACCTAATATACCTCTGGCGGAAAGTGGGTGTGTGGGTATTACCTATACACCTCTGCCTAGCCCTTCGGGGACCC
>JACCPG010002382.1:0-29066 GCA_016069955.1 Drepana arcuata | reverse complement strand
CGTAAAGCTCGTGGTGTGACTAATCACTGTACTTAAGTTCAGAAAAACTCATTGGTACAGTCGGGATTCGAACTTGCGATCTTTGTGTCGCAGGCAACTGCTCGAACTACTCGGCCACCACGGCTCTACGGCTACGGCTCTATTTGATTATTAAAAAAGGTAATTGCAAGACTTTTGTCTGAAGTATTTAATATGGTTTTAATATCGTCGTATTTTTTGCGGATCGCTAAAATAGGTAAGTGTATCTGTAGAAATATTTAGCGGATTTCCCAATTGAATACATATGATAGTCTTATGTATAAAAGATCAATCGATCTATCCGATGTAGTCATTCAAGATCCTGAGTTGAAAACACTGAAAACATGGCAGGCAAAGTAAGTCTTTACATATACATAATTATCATCATGTCGAGTAGAGCTAGAGTAGAATAGTTTTAATTATCTTTACGCCTTCTCACAAGGGTCCCAAAAGAGGTAGGTTAGGTAGGGTCGCCAGAGATAAATGACTTTACTGAACTTATAGTTTAGAAAAACTTATTGGGACAATCAGGATTCAAACTTGCAATCATTGCGTTGCAAGCGATTACAAAAACCACTCGGCCACCACAGCCTTGTATTATTGTTCATGTGTGAATACAACGCTGTGAAAAATATTAGACAGTTCAATATGTGTTTCCGTTAAAATATGGAGGAATAAATGATTTTGTGTTTTCTAATGCCGACCGTTTACTGTAGCGTAATTGGTAGCGTAAGTGTACGTTCTGACTTACTCATTCTTAACTTGATAATTAAAAAATTATAATATATACAAAATAAAACTCTATTGTTTCATTTTAGATTATACTGTTGGTTCTTGCTGTGACGGTGACATGTTATGGTGAGCTATTCTTGGTTATAATATGGTTAAAGGTACCTTTATCAGATTAAGACAATTTATTACTTACTCAAGATTGATTTTGATTTGATTAAATTATATATATATATATATATATATATACCGAACCGATATTATTCATTCATATTCATATCCTCACACCTTCCCACAAGTGTCCCCGAAGGGGTAGGCAGAGGTGTATAGGTAGTACCCACAAACCCAATTATATTTATGAATTACATACGTACGTAGTCGTGGGGGAGCTAAATCTATATAACCCTAGTTATATAAAAAAATACAAAACAATTAAGTAATGGAGAACCAATAAAAAAAAAATAGGTTATAGAAATAACCAATTTTTTTTTACAATTCCGCACAAATTGACCTAGTCCCAAATTAAGCAAAGCTTGTGTTTTGGTAACTAGACAACGATATATTTACCTATATAGATAGATATATACATAAATACATAGGGACATCCAAGACTAAGGTACAAATACATCACACAAATATCTGCCCTCAGCGGGATTCGAACCCAGCGACCTCAAGTTGGCAGTCAGGAGCTCTAACCACTAGACCAGACGGCCGTCTATACTATACTTTATAAATGTATATTGATCAAATTATCTACATAAGTGATGATAAATAATGTATTTATTCAGCAAAACACGTTGTATTGGAGCAATCAGAACAAGATGTGGACGGGACTGCTCAGCAAACTTCGTCTGAGGAATCCGAAAAGGGTTGGCACCCTTGGAAATGGCACAAGAAACATGGATACCTAGCACATAAATACAATCATGGAAAGCCAAGTTTTGACGGATTTTCTGGACACCCTACTTACTATCCACAATTACATGCTAGTCAGAGTCAAAATGGATTTGGTGGATTAATTAACAACCAGGGACATAATCCATTTGGGGCATCCAACACTTACCAGGCACACGCGATCGGAGGATATCTTCCTAACCTGGGATATAACGGGTATGGCGGGTACGGCGTAAACCAGGTTCAAAATGGTTTCGCCGGGTTCGGTGCAATCCAGGGTCAAAATGGTTTCGCCGGGTTCGGTGCAATCCAGGGACAAAATGGATTTGGCGGAATTCAGGGACAAAATTATGTTGATGGTGTTGGTGTGGGACAAGAAGGTGGTGGAGTTGGTGGATATCTCTCTAACCAAGGACAAAATGGTTTCGGCGGAATTCAGGAGCAAACCCGGTTTGATGATGCTGGCTCTAACCAGGGACAAGAAAACGGAAACTGATGATGAACAATAGTATCAGAATATCCACTCCCAGGCTTCACAACCTTGGTGATAATGTAAAGAGTATTTTATGCAAATTATATTTTAGCTTCCAATCAAAAATAAATAATAGTAGAACTAACTGTTATTGTTTTTTTTATATAATATTTAGGAGCCTGCAAAACACAGATTGCCAGGTCGAATTTCTACTGGACCAATGAGTTTTTCTGAACTTACAGTGCCAATACGAACTTTACGGTAAAAGAAAATATCGAGAAGAAACCTGCATATGTTCAGAAGAAATTCAAGGGTCAAAATAGGTAGTGTGTGGGTGTGGGACATAATATTTAAGTACCAACGTGACAGATGGCGAGGCCACCACGGCTCTTTAAAATTATTGTATAATAATATATCCTCACGCCCTCCCACAAGGGCCCCGAAGGGGTAGGCAGAGGGTTAAAGGTAGTACCTACCCAGATGGCGAGTCCATCGCCGTAACTCATGCGCGAAGATATATACGCCTTTGAATTGCTTCTCAGACGTATGCAGGTTTCTTCTCGATGTTTTCCTACACCGGAAAGCTCGTGGTGTGAGTAATCACTGTACTTAAGTACATAAAAACTAATTGGTACAGTCGGAGTTCGAACTTGCGATCTTTGTGTCGCAGGCAACTACTGGAACCACTCGGCTACCACGACGTTCAAAACAAAATGATTGATTAATCAAACTAAAAATTTACTTTAATCTATTTACTACATAGAGTACCTATGTTTTTGAAGGTTGTTACTCCAGTGAAGAAGGGTAGAAGGTTATGTGAAGTAAACAAAAACAATATCAAGGTTTTTTTTAATTATAATACTAGTCAGATAAAATTAAAAACACGAACACTTTTGTCTTAATCATTATCTGTTCCTCTTTGAACTTATCATCACTACAGCTTGTCAGATATTTCATTGTTTCAGTGTTTATTATCTGCACAGAATATATATTTAGACACCTACGCTTTAGCTTACTTTTATACAGTGTTAAATACTAGTCTTTGTACTGTGCTATCTGCATAGGGTATTTATCATACGTCGGTGCATCTTCTTTTGTGAATAACAAAACTAACAGATAAAAAATACTTTAATCTTAGACATAACATTTATGACTTGGATACGCGCCCTTCAGTTGCAACTTGGATTTTTTTCATAAGTCTAGAGTGCACTGGCAGTCTGCTCTCACTTCCTACCCTACTATACTATTCCTACAATAATTTTACGTAGAAATAAGTAATTTACTTTGTGTACAAGCGCTAATCAACACGAAACTCGTAAATATTATGCCAAATTCTATTGCAATCAGCATTGACTTAAAGCTTGACCTCTTTGCGTGTGATGATAAATAAATCAATGTATTATTTATATACAGAGTGTTATTGACATAATTAGGAAGACGGAACTTTCCGCTTACAAATTGACTTTCCCAAGTAGAACGTCTTGCCGAATCGGGCAAGTTCACTTTATGGTATAATCATTAGAAAAGAACTTTAGCTAGCTAGGAACCACGGTATAACAAAAATTCTGTTATGAACGCTCGCGTCATTCCACTAGTACGGTTAGTTATCTGTACCTACTGTAGAGGTATCCGCTTTCTATCAGGCTTATTCTTATGTGGGATATACGATAGGAATAAAGTGATCTTTATACAAACTGACCGCCAGTCATCTGACCTTGGCTACGCTTTTATCTTTCTTTGTACGAGTAGATGCAATTTAGGTAGTACCTATAGTATGGTTTCGATTAAGAATATAGTATTGTTATTTGCTAGAAATTAAATTTCAGTTTCTTAGCTATGTGCTGTCAACATAAATATATATTGTATCTATATATTGCATCTATGAAGAGACTTATGAATGTGGACAAAGCGAAAGAGGTATGTAAGAACTGGGGCTCTATATTCTCTACCTACCACGTTAGCGACTCGGCGTGATTATATATATATATACATATATTAAATTAAAAAAAATATATTGGTTATAATCTAGCAATCAAAAAATACTTTTTAGGAAATGTTAAATTTAATCCCTTTACCAAACATTTTGCAAAGTATATGTATTTCTCCAAGATAATTGCTAAAAGTATCGCGTGACGATTCTAACAACCCCCCGTGTATCTGGAATAATCTAATAAATTCCGTACCTATACCTACATGTTATGTTAGACCAGACAGAGCTGATAACGCGCTCGTATAAAAGCGTAGCGTCCTCCTATAGACCTTATAACTTCCGAATACGTCCGAGAGAACTAAACAAAATGGTGTTCAAAGTAAGTGCTGATTATTTGTTAAAAGTAAAACGTTCAATGTTCATTTGCTGAGGTTGTTTTGTTATATTTCAGAGGGGTTTGAACACGTTTTAGATGAAAGCTACCGGCTGGAATTATCAACAATTGTCATATTTCAACCAGTTTATATAAAATCTTAACAAACGATGTACTCTTAAACCATTCAAATGAGTTGTCATATCTATTGGTGAAAACCGAATGAAAATCCATTGCGTACTTTTTGAGTTTATCGCGAAAAAACAGACGCGGCGAGTGACTTTATTTTTTAATATGTAGTGATGAGAATGAAAATCTTACAGCTTTTTTGCTAGATATCCCAGGTACCAAGATCTATTATTTTTAGTTGAAGATTTTTGCCATCGTGCCTGCGTAGATATAATAATAATAATATATCCACACGCCTTCCCACAAGGGTTTTGCCTGCGTAGATATATATTCCTTATTATAAGACCTTCCATTACAACTCCAAGAGTCTAAAGAGAACTGGCGCTCTCTGTCAACGAGAGAATTTATGTTCTGTTATGACATGTTGTAACGATAATCGTTGTTTGCGCCTTATTGTAGGTATAAATATATCTGTGATAGAAGACCCCACTTTTCCATAACAAAATGTACAGTCATAATAAATATAAAGTGGAACTCGGCGGGATGATAATAATGCAAGATTCTATTGTTTGTAAAATTATTCGTAATGGATAAACTCAAAAGCAACGTAAGTGATTTAAAAAATATTTCCCTTATGGATAGCTACATTATTCCGAAGTAACATGAGCTATATCTATATATACATATATATATACCTATTAAAATCTCTAAAAATGCGAGCAAATCAAATTTAACACTGGTACCTCTGCTATCATTTTATTCAACGCTTTTTACAAAATGGTTGTGTTTTGTTTCAGATCTCATGCATTCTCTTCCTGGGCCTCATGGCTGTGAGTTACGGTCAGTATCTAAGCATTATAATAATAATATAAATAATATATCCTCACGCGTAAGGTAATACCCACACACCCACTTTCCGCCAGAGGTATATTAGGTGCCAACGTGACAGGTGGCGAGTCCATCGCCGTTACTCAAGCACGACTATACATATGCCTTTGAATTTCTTCTCAGACGTATGCAGGTTTCCTCTCGATGTTTTCCTTCATCGTAAAGCTCGTGGTGTGATTAATCACTGTACTTAAGTTCAGAAAAACTCATTGGTACAGTCGGGATTCGAACTTGCGACCTTTGCGTCGCAGGCAACTGCTCGAACCACTCGGCCACCACGGCTAATGTAAGCATTCATTTGTTATTATCTATTATATATATTTGTTATATTAATAAATTGTGGTTAGTAAATCTTCACGCCATTCCACAAGGGCCTCGTAGGCAGAGATGTGTACCCACACACCCCACTTTCCGCCAGAGATATGTTTTAGGTGGCAACGTGACAGATGACGAGTCCATCGCCGCTACTCAAACGTAAACAGGTCAATTTCCTTAGATATTATACCTTAACAGGCACTGTTTGATCCTTAGGGTTCCCTTACGGTGAAGGCGGTTACGGCCAGGGTGGTCAGGGCGGATATGGGCAAGGACAGGGCGGATACGGGCAAGGACAGGGCGGATACGGACAGGGACAGGGTAGGTCCGGACAAGGACAAGGCGGTTTTGGTCAAGGAGGCCATGGACAAGGTGGATTCGAGCAAGGACAGGGACAGGGTAGGTCCGGACAAGGACAAGGCGGATACGGGCAAGGACAGGGCGGATACGGACAGGGACAGGGTAGGTCCGGACAAGGACAAGGTGGTTTTGGTCAAGGAGGTCATGGACAAGGTGGATTCGAGCAAGGACAGGGACAGGGACACAGAGGAGGCTACCAAGAATTCGGCTACTAATGATAGATATTAAGAAATAAACATAGTTAAATAAATGTTTGTATTTTCATTAACTTGCTGTTACCTAGTGGTTCGAGCAGTTGCCTGCGACGCAAAGGTCGCAAGTTCGAATCCCGACTGTACCAATGAGTTTTTCTAAACTTAAGTACAGTGATTAGTTACACCACGAGCTTTACGGTGAAGGAAAACATCGAGAGGAAACCTGCATACGTCTGAGAAGAAATTCAAACCTTCTTACGCCTTCTTACATATTAGAGCACCAAAATATTCATATGTTTACGTAAACAATATGATGATAGATGAGATTATTATTTCCGAGCAGCTTCGTGAAATCCAAAGATGGTTTTGACTCTAACGCCATCTATTGAAAGGAATCCGAATTAGCTGTATGTGTATTCGACGTGGATAAAAAAATTGGATTCTAATAAATCTATTGCCAATAAACTGATGACAGATTGTTCGCTGGAGATATAGGTGCAAACGTGACATATTAATGGTAATAGGTAAATTCGATTCTAGTAGAGAATGATTAATGTAGATAAAGTGAAAGAGGTCTGTAAGTCTAGAGAGAACTGGAGCTCTACTCCCACTGCCTGAACCTGAGGGACTCGGCGTAGGCAAGTTATAATAACTACTGAGGTGTGATGATAAATAAATCAATGTATTATTTATATACAGATTGTTATTAACATAATTAGGAAGACGGAACTTTCCGCTTAAAGTTGACTTTCCCAAGTAGGGCAGTAGAACGTATTGCCCAATCGGGCACGTAAAAGTCCACTTTATGGAATATGGTACTAACTACATCACCTCTCCAGAACTTTACTATGCCAGGAACCAAGGAATTGCAAAAAACACTGCGTTAGGAACGCGTGCGTCACTCCACTGGTACGGCTAGTTATCTACAGTACGGTATCCGCTTTCTATCAGGCTTATTCTTATGTGGGATATACGATATGAATAAAGTGATCTTTATACAAACTTACCGTCAGTCATCTGACCTTGGCTACGCTTTTATCTTTCTTTGTACGGCAGATACCTGAGCAAAACCAGTTATTTTAATAATACTCTAATTGAGTTTTTGTTGCACATTTTTATTTTTAGGTAGTATAGTAGGTATAATTTCGATTAAGAATATAATAATATAATATAAATAATATATCCTCACGCCTTCCCACAAGGGTCCCCTAAGGGGTAGGCAGAGGTGTAAAGGTGATACCCACACACCCACTTTCCGCCAGAGGTATATTAGGTGCCAACGTGACAGATGGCGAGTCCATCGCCGTTACTCCAGCACGACTATACATACGCCTTTGAATTTCTTCTCAGACGTATGCAGGTTTCCTCTTGATGTTTTCCTTCACCGTTAAGCTCGTGGTGTGACTAATCACTGTACTTAAGTTCAGAAAAACTCATTGGTACAATCGGTATTCGAACTTGCGACCTTTGCGTCGCAGGCAACTGCCCAAACCACTCGGCCACTACGGCCACTACGTTACTACACTACACACTACACCACGGCAATTATAAAACGTCGAAAAAGGTGCACGGTTCGCGTTGGTCGTTTCCATGGAGAAGAACCGGCAAGAAACTCCATGGTTACTCTTTTCAAATCACTAGGTATACAATAACAATTATGTTACAGCATTAGTACTTAAGTATGGGGGAACAGCGTAGGCCCGACAATAGGTAGCTGCATATATATATATTTGAATGGAATCGAGTTTATATATATACATATATTTAATATAAAAAAATTGAATCCGGTATAATGGCCAATCAAAAAAATATTCTACGAAACGTTCAATTATATCCCTTCACCAAACATTTAGCAAAGTATATGTATTTCTCTACGGTAATTTCTAAACGTATCGCATGACGATTCTACAACCCCCCGTGTATCTGGAATTCTATAATACATTCCGTACCTTACCACATATATAAGCCGTGGTGGCCGAGTGGTTCGAGCAGTTGCCTGCGACGCAAAGGTCGCAAGTTCGAATCCCGACTGTACCAATGAGTTTTTCTGAACATAAGTACAGTGATTAGTCACACCATAAGCTTTACGGTGAAGGAAAACATCGAGAGGAAACCTGCATACGTCTGAGAAGAAATTCAAAAGGCGTATGTATAGTCGTGCTTGAGTAACGGCGATAGACTCGCCATCTGTCACGTTGGCACCTAATATACCTCTGGCGGAAAGTGGGTGTGTGGGTATTACCTATACACCTCTGCCTACCCCTTCGGGGACCCTTGTGGGAAGGCGTGAGAATATAATTATATTACCACATATATTAGTTATTAAGACCAGACAGGGATGATAACGCGCTCGTATAAAAGCGTAGCGTCCTCCTATAGACCTCAGAAGCTCCAAACACGCCCGAGAGGACCAAACAAAATGGTGTTAAAAGTAAGTGCTGATTATTTGTTAAAAGTAAAACGTTGTTCATTTGCTGAGGTTGTTTTGTTATATTTCAAAGGGGTTTGACTACGTTTTAGACGAAAGCTCCCAGACGGCTTGAATTTTCATATTTCAACCAGTTTATATATATAATGTTAACAAACGATGTACTCTTAAACCTTTCAGATGAATTGTTATGTCTATTTGATAATAAATATAATAATAAAAAAATAATAAATATAAACTAACTATAAATATAAATACAATAAATGACATAAGTCTGTGTCACGCGGAAGGGTGCCATGTAGACTATTTTTTTTGTATTATCTCTCGTAGCGTGAGTTTTATAAAACTTTTGCTACTTAACCGGTCAATGGCAAGACTAAGGCCTCCAGCCAGGGCCATTTAGACTAGCGGCATTGCGACGTTGTATGGCAATGCTTATTCGCTGAGCGAATTATTTATTCGTCAGCCCTCTTTATACGGGAGGATAAGACTATCCTGAATTGTTGAAACCCGAATGAAATACCATTCCGTCGTTTTTGTAGTTTATCGCGAACAAACAAACGTAGTGTGGGAACTTTTTTATTATGTAGAAATGACAATGCCAAGCTTACAGTTGTACTATTTTTTGCTAGATATCCCAGGAATCACTATCTAAATATTTTTAGTTGAAGTTCTTCGAGATACAAGGATTTTTGCCATCGTGCCTGCGTAGATACATACCTACCTTATTATAAGTTCAGTGATTAGTCACACCACGAGCTTTACGGTGAAGGAAAACATCGAGAGGAAACCTACATACGTCTGAGAATAAATTCAAAGGCGTATGTATAGTCGTGCTTGAGTAACGGCGGATGGACTCGCCATCTGTCACGTTGGCACCTAATATATCTCTGCGGAAAGTGGGTGTGTGGGTATTACCTATACACCTCTGCCTACCCCTTCGGGGACCCTTGTGGGAAGGCGTGAGGATATATTAATATATATATTATTAGGCCTTCCATTCCATCTCCAATTAGTCTAAGAGAAAAGAATTTATTGTCTGTTTTGTCATGTAACAATAATCGTTGTTCGAAGTAACATGAGCTGTAAGTATGTATATGTATTTTTATGTATTGTATTGTATTGTATGTATATAAAGTAGGTATATGTTTCGTATTTATTTATTTAGATTGCTTAGTATATTTATATTATAGTGATTGTGAATATTTCATCCGCTCAACTATCGCACCTACCATTTTTTTCTCTATTTCTTTTCTTTCTTTACTTGGTTGCCTGGAAGAAATCGCTTTTGCGATAAGGCCGCCTATTGTGCCTATTACATGTTGTTCTCTGTTGTTTGTTCTTATAGATGTGTGTGTGTACAATAAAGAATATAATAATAATAATATATATATATTTTCATTAAAATATCTAGAAATGTTAGCAAATTAAATTTAACACTGGCTAGTGTCGAATATTTTTAAACGCTTTGTAATGAATTGTCGTGTATTGTTTCAGATCTCGTGCATACTCTTCTTGGGCCTCATGGCTCTGAGTTACGGTCAGTACTATGAAGAATTACTTTGTTATTAACTATAATATGTTTTACAACAGTACGAGTACGAGACTTGCGAGCTTTGTGTCACAGGCGACTGCTCGAACCACTCAGCTACCAGAGCTATAAAATATTAGTATACATTTAAAACTGGCATTATGTTTGATCAATTCTAGGGTTCCCTTACGGACCTGGTGAAGGCGGCTACGGCCAAGGTGGCGAAGGCAGCTGGGATGGACAGGGCGGATACGGGCAGGGACAGGATGTGTTCGCTCAGGGCGGTAATGGCCAGGGTGGTAATGGCCAGGGTGGTGACGGCCAAGGTGGTGATGGCCAGGGCGGTTTCGGTCAGGGCGGTAATGGCCAGGGCGGTTTCGGTCAGGGCGGTAGTGGTCAGGGTGGTTTCGGTCAGGGCGGTAATGGCCAGGGCGGTAATGGCCAGGGTGGTAATGGTCAGGGTGGACATGGCCAGAGTGGTCATGGCCAGAGTGGTCATGGCCAGAGTGGTCATGGCCAGGGTGGTCATGGCCAGGGTGGTCATGGCCAGGGTGGTCATGGCCAGGGTGGTCATGGCCAGGGTGGTCATGGCCAGGGTGGTCATGGCCAGGGTGGTCATGGTCAGAGTGGTCATGGTCAGAGTGGTCATGGCCAGGGTGGTCATGGCTAAAGACATGGTGGACCCAGGCAAGGACAGGAGCATATAAATTAAGAAATAAACATAGTTAAATTGATGATTGTTGTTTCATTCACTAGCTGTTAGCTACCTTATTACGCCTTATTACGTGTTAGAGCACCAAATTATTTGCTTGATTACATAAACAAGATAATAGATGAGATCAGTATTTCCGAACAGCTGTGCCTCGCGTAATCCAAAGATAGTTCCGACTCTAACGCCATCTGTTGAAAGGAATCCGAATTAGCTGTGTGTGTATTCCAGTTTATTCGACGTGGATTTAAAAATGGATTCTAATAAATATTATGCCAATAAACTAATGCAATTACATATATCTTCGTAATAAAATACATAATAACTAAATATAGCTTGCTATTTAGCGTACCTTAGTTACCAGGATATTTTATTAATTAAGTAGGTACTACGAAAAGGGCATAGCCGATGTTCACAGGTGTCATACACCTGTGAACATCGGCGATATTAATTATTAAATAATATTTTTATATATATACGAAAGCATGGGAAAGCATATGAAATAACTTCTGTGTCAAAAATTTAGGCTCGCGGGCTCTGCGTTTGTTCATATACAATTCTTCGTTAAAATTTTATTTCGTAAAAAAATTACTGTAGTCCATGGTCGTACCTACACAACAGTGTTCATAGTATACATCATAAATATTATATTATGTGTCTATCATTACATATATTGATATAATATAAATTTAAAACCCGTGGTGGGCGAGTGGTTCAACCATTTGCTTCCAACACAAATACTGCAAATTCGAAACCCGATTGTACCTACCAATGAGTTTTTTGAACTTATGGACAGTGATTAGTCACACCACGGGATTTACCGTGAAGAAAAAACATCGAGAGGAAACCTGCATATTTGCATTCCCCGGGCGATGACCGGCTACCGCCGCCTGAGGAATATTAACACCAAGGGTGCTCGCGCGTATTTTGCTTATTTGTTTGTGTAGGCATCACGTGAAGGTTCATTTATTTATTTATGGATCTCCAACAAAGGTTACACGAAAAGTACACAAATATAATCATTATACAAGCGTGTCCCTTCAGTTACAGGAGACCACAGCATGTATTGATATACAGTCGCAACAGGAAATTAGCTATATAAAAATAAAAATATAAAAACATTGTAAAAAAAAGAAAATACAAACTTATTATTTGGTTTGAACATTTATGAAAGCGGTATATTACAGCATAAAACTTTACTCCACATGTCTTTGTTGAAAGCCGAGTATTCAATCATAAGCTCTGATTTTTCCGAAGCTAGAAGGGCTAGTCCTTTTTAGTTTGGCAAGGAAAAACTAGATGGCGCTATAAGACATTCTTGGTTGTCGAAGTCCTTTCATAAATTTAATGGTCAAATTAATCAGCTTTCTTATTGTGGACGATCGGTATAAACGGTGTTTTATAAGGATTCATGATTTGTAATTACTAAATACATTGGAATGCAATGTTCTTTCTGTCCTGTTTACGCAAACCAAGCCTCAATACAATATATATAGACTAAGTACAGAGACAAACGACCGATGTCGAACGCCGTACGATGTGCCATACGACCACGAAGGAGTTGGCAGAAGTAGTAACCACACACCCACTTCTCGCCGGAGATATAAGTGCCAACGTGATATAAATATTAATGGTAATTGCTAAATTTAATAGGTACTATAATTATAGAATGATGAATGTAGATGAGGTGAAAGATGTATGTAAGTCTAGAGAAAAATGGCGCTCTATGCTCCCTGTCTACGCCGTTAGGGACTCGGCGTGATGTTATGTATGTATAAGGTAACTTATGTGTGACGAACAGACAAACAACCCCATTTGTAATAATACTCGTAACTAGTTGTCAATATATAATCATCATATCGAAAAAAACAGTTTGTGGATAACCCTTTTATCGATTCGCGGTAGTGGTATACATTTGCTGAAGTAAACAAAGAACCAAAGGTCAAAAGGTAACATTTTACAGATAACACTTCTATATAAAATGATTCTTAATACGTTCCGTGAGCACAGACCAATGGGCTGTTCGTAATTTATCTCTGGCCGCTCGAATTCACTATGGTTTTTAAGGTCAGTTACTTTGCACTACGAATCTGGTAATTAAAAGCGTTAGAAGTCGTTTATCTGATATCTATCTGGATTTATACGTTAAGGACACACTTGAAAAGAGGAGCATATAACGTGTAATGGTAAAGCGCAGATCAATTGGGTACCGGTGGTAACTACGATCTCTAGTAAGCTCTGTTCTAAGTTGTTCAATCTCTTTGCGATTTAACACGGCCTTGGTTTGAAATGTGGGAACGAGGTAATGCTCCAGTAGGTAGTTTCGACAAGGACGAGGGATTACGCCCGTGATGCTAATATGTAGATTAGTACCGACCTCGCTTTGTCGATAGTCGGCCAACAGAGGGCGCTAAGTGTATTTTCTTATAAAGAGTAAAGTAAAAGAAAGTCGGCGAAAGAGTCTGAAGTCTAGAGAGAAATCTGCCAGCTGCCGTGGGGGACTGGGCGTGATGATATGGTGTATATGTATGTATGTATGATA
Source organism: Drepana arcuata (assembly GCA_016069955.1). Lineage (NCBI taxonomy): Eukaryota > Metazoa > Arthropoda > Insecta > Lepidoptera > Drepanidae > Drepana > Drepana arcuata. Next base: position 15,554 of record JACCPG010002382.1, on the reverse strand, counting down.
TGATCTGTTATATGTATGTAGATATGTTTTATAATATAAGTATTCTAACGACGGCTTCGACTCTAATTGAAAGTTAATCATGGAGTTACTTTACCGTTACCACTTAAACTTTGCAGTTTATTTTATTAAGTAAAGCTTTATACACTTAAAACTTAAAAGTTCAATGTGTAAAATGGTCGAAAAGTATTGATCCAGAAAAATCTACAAATGCAATCCACGTCTCAGGTTCCGTGGATTGAACATAGAACGTATTCACCACAGTCTTCGTTATACAAAAAGAAAAGTTATCAGCACATGATTTTTGTGTTTCTGTCATGTTTCTTTCAATACATACATATACATATCATCACGCCAAGTCCCTTACGGGGTAGGCAGAGTAGTACAGAGTAGAGTAGTGGTAGGTAGACTTACATACCTCTTTCGCTTCGTCCACATTCATCAGTCTCTTCCCTTCATCAGTTCCCGTCCTTGAGTGTCCGATCGATTTGATCCTACAATCTTTCCTTAATAAGTGGACTACCTAATGTTTTTTTATCGAATGGCAGTATGAGGGTTCAAATAAACTTCGAATCAAATAGCTTTTTAGTATATTTACTACCCAAAGTAGCGGAGCAGTAGGTAACAATAGATGTGTGTATAGGTATATATGAACAAGAACACACGATTTTAATTTGCCCATTTACCGATATAGCACTTTTTTTTTCAATTTCTTTCATTATAATGTTTCGTTTCACAGATTGCGTGTATGCTAATGAGCCTCGTAGCTTTCGTCTACGGTGAGTGATATATAATAATATAATAATAATATATCCTCACGCCTTCCCACAAGGGTCCCCGAAGGGGTAGGCAGAGGTGTATAGGTAATACCCACACACCCACTTTCCGCCAGAGGTATATAGGTGCCAACGTGACAGATGGCGAGTCCATCGCCGTTACTCAAGCACGACTATACATACGCCTTTGAAATGCTTCTCAGACGTATGCAGGTTCCCTCTCGATGTTTTCCTTCACCGTAAAGCTCGTGGTGTGACTAATCACTGTACTTAAGTTCAGAAAAACTCATTGGTACAGTCGGGGTTCGAACTTGCGACCTTTGCGTCGCAGGCAACTGCTCGAACCACTCGGCCACCACGGCTCCTAACATTTAAATTATGTAACTATTATACATTATTTATGTTATTATTTTACAGGATATCCGTTTCGAGGTCTTGAAGAACCAACCACAAACGGCAACGGTGGATTAACTCAAGGAAATGGTGGATATGGCGAAGGACGTCGTGATGGATTCAGCCAGAATGATTTTAAAGAGGAAGGTTTCAGAAAAAATGGTCATGGAGAGAGGGGTTTTGGACCGAGTGGGCAAGAAGAGAGACAGGGTAGATTTAGTCCTCAAGGCCCAGGTGGATTTGGGCCTGAGCAGAGGAGTCATGGACCAGGTGGCTTAGAACAGGGTGGTCAAGGTCGCCACGGTTTTGGTGAGAGTGGCCATGGACAGGGTGGATTTGGTCCTCAAGGACCAGGTGGATTTGGACCTGAGCAGAGGAGGCATGGACCAGATGGCTTTGAGCAGGGCGGTCAAGGTCATCATAGTTTTGGTGAGAGTAGCCATGAACAGGGTAGATTTGGTCCTCAAGGACCAGGTGGATTTGGACCTGAGCAGAGGAGGCATGGACCAGATGGCTTTGAGCAGGGCGGTCAAGGTCATCATAGTTTTGGTGAGAGTAGCCATGAACAGGGTAGATTTGGTCCTCAAGGACCAGGTGGATTTGGACCTGAGCAGAGGAGGCATGGACCAGATGGCTTTGAGCAGGGCGGTCAAGGTCATCATAGTTTTGGTGAGAGTGGCCATGGACAGGGTAGATTTGGTCCTCAAGGACCAGGTGGATTTGGACCTGAGCAGAGGAGGCATGGACCAGATGGCTTTGAGCAGGGCGGTCAAGGTCACCATCGTTTTGGTGAGAGTGGCCATGGACAGGGTAGATTTGGTCCTCAAGGGCCAGGTAGATTTGGACCTGGGCAAAGGGGTCATGGACCAGGTAGCTTAGAGCAAGTCGATTATGATCAGCGTAATATAGGTCAAAGTGGCTATGGACAGGCACAGTAGGTCCTTTGGCAAAGTAAAGTAGAACTTAAACTAAAACAACGTGAGCTCGAACACGGGCCCCGATATTAGCTATCGTAACGTTTTCTTAGCTTCCAATAAAAATATTTTTCATGATACCCAGCCTTTTATTTTTGATTTCATCATCAGTATTATACATTCAGGAGCTGCGCTCTTGTATGTCCTTTGGGTCGGCGTTTTGATGCAATCCCTTCCATTGTTTCTGACCAGCGCAATCACTTCAACCTTCCTCGTTAGGTCTCAGTAAATATAAGTTATGTTCTACATATTACGCCGAGAGCCTAACGGGTTAGGCGAGGAGAATAGAGCGCCAGTTCTCTCTAGACTTGCATACCTTTATCGCTTCCTCCACATTCATCAGGCTCTTTATAATTATATAAGCTCGCCGGTTTCTAGTACTCTTGACGTACCCTCTCTTGGGTGTTTGGTCGATTTGATCCTATATAGTTTCTAGTACTCTTGACGTACCCTCTCTTGGGTGTTTGGTCGATTTGATTCTAAATAGTTTCGATTTCGAGTACTTTTGATGTTCCAATATTTGAGTGTCCAATCTGAGCGTGGTCTTCGGCCGCCTCTACTTCCATTTCTATACATCTATTGTCAGTATTTCTTCATTCTAGTATGTCTAGCTCAAAAATCACAATCAAAATCTTTTTATTTCACATAGGCCCAGGTGGGCACTTATAAAACGTCGAAAAAGAAGCACGGTTCGGGTTGGTCGCTTCCATGGAGAAGAACCGGCAAGAAACTCCATGGTTACTCTTTTCGAATCATTAGGCATATACAATAACAATATTTTTTTGTTACAGCAATAGTACCCAAGTATGGGGGAACAACGTAGGCCCGACATTAGGTCGTTGCTTACTATACAAAGCATACATAAAACAAGATAGTTATAACAATGTTAGCAAGATCTAAGAATCTACAAAGCCTACAATGTTCTCACATTCACAAATTAGACAAATTAAACAAGTGACACAAATATTCACATCAGTACTGTAACTAATTCTGGGCAAGATATGGAATAAATAAAAAAAAGTAAAATATTCGGTTTTTTTTACAATAATAATCTATTATCTATTATCGATTATTATTGTAAAAAAAACCGAATTGAGAAATGAAAGAGTCATATAAGATTCAGATTAGTTAGAGACATCCACACATTTGTGCCGTTTATGAGCTACCAGGGAAGCCGCATGCGCAGAAGGAACTAGAGCCAAACTTCTTTATCTTCAACGTAGTCCTTGAATTTATAATGCTTTTTTAATCAGAACACGTTTGATAATTTTTTTGAACTTTCCATCGGTCAGTTCTATAACTGACTTTGGCAGCATGTTGTAAGCTAGTTAGCATCTTAGCAGCTAATTAAACAAACTTGAGATCTTATTTCGTTCAAGACCAAAGTTACATTTTAAATTTATAGACGTGAAGTAAACAGAAATATTTGTATTTGAAATAAATTTGATACGGGCATAGTGGAGATCATGAGGTTATCGTGGTATGATTCAATTAAGACACAGTTCTCTGTAATTAGTAGGATTTTATTGTTTAATACATGTTTAAGGTAATTACTTACTGACTCAATTACTTCACTCTATCATGGTTATTTTCAAACTAGCTGTACCCGCGACCGTATGAGTCGTGTTTAACAAGCAACGTACCCGTCTGTTATGATGGCATCACAACAATGCTGTAATATGAAGACTCATTCTTATCCGTAAGAGGGATATAGTCCATATCCAGGTTCGCTTAAGTCCGTTTTTGCGTGCGTAACAAATTACAATGAAACCAGACTAGAACGAGCGGATCGGCCCTTCAGGGTTCCCCCGTTTGTTATAAGGTTAATGTTATATGGGACGTTATTACGCTGCTCAAAGACTCTCTGGAAAGTCCTGTAAAATAAGTTTTTTTTTGTCAGATAAATTTTCTTTGTTATTGGTGAATACTGTAAATACAACTTTTGTAGATAAGTAATTGCATGATATACATTTTTTGTCAGACTATTTTTATCAGAAAACTGTTTGGCAATAAAGCTCTTTTTTGACCTTCCTTGCATAAAATTCTGGCCCACATGGGATCGATGGGTAATTTTCACAAATAATATTATGGTTGTATGATCAGCTGTGGCAGCCGAGTGGCTCGAGTTCGTGTTGCCTGCAACACAAAGATTGCAAGTTCGATCCCCGACTGTACCAATGAGTTCTTCTGAACTGTGATTAGTCACACCACGAGCTTTACGGTGAAGGAAAGCACCGAGAGAAACCTGCATACGTCTGAGAAGCAATTCAAAGGCGTATGTTTAGTCGTGCTTGAATAACGGCGATAGACTCGCGACCTGTCACGTTGGCACCTACGATATAACTGGTGGAAAGTGGGTGTGTAGGTCCTATCTATACACCTCTGCCTACCCCTTCGGGGACCCTTGTGGAAGGCATTGGTGAATATGAGAAATAAAAGTGTAAAGACAACTTTTGTAGATAAGTAATTGCATGATCTACATACAGGTCTACTATTTTTTGTCCGAGTATTTTTATCAGAAACTACTTGGAATAAAGCTCTTTTTCACTGACTTTTACCTTCCTTGCTTACAATTATGTCCCGCATGGGATCGATGGGAAAATTTCTCAAAAATATTATGGTATTCTTAAAGGGCATGCACATATTCCACTTCTTAGATATTATTGCAAGAATAATGTCTATTTTGACCAGACCAAGGGTGCTTGGGACCTTTTGACTCTGTGTTGGCACTCCAACAAGTCTTTGATTCCTGGGATTCCTGTGTGATGTACTCACTAAACATCACATAAATCCCCTTGCACGCTTCAATTGGTTGCGATAGGGCCGTTTCGTGGTCGGACCTTATTTCTCGAACAATTCCTTGTTCCGAGAACTGAATAGTGGGAGGTATAGAGAAGTACTGTTGACATAATATAGCCATTACACCGCGTATCTGCAAAACTAGGGACGATGGTATCGAAAAGAAAGTATCGATACTGTACTCATGAGTAGTATCGAGAAAAAAGTATCGTACTCATGAAAGTATTGATACTTTGAAGTATCGAGTACTTTTCTTATGAAAGTTCTCGATATACGCTAGGACGTCAATGTCAGTCAGTAAGTAACGTCAGTTTAGCTTCAGTATATACAAAAAAAACAAGTTCATGTTTTAGATAGCAGCCTTCCTTTGTATGGAATCACAAAATTGAATTATTTTGGGTTATATTTACAAAAAAGCATAGAATAAACAAATACTTGACGCTACATTAGGGTTTTGCAACATGTCTTGCATTACACTTCGTTATTGTTTTAATAATATCCTCACGCCTTCCCACAAGGGTCCCCGAAGGGGTAGGCAGAGGTGTATAGTTAATACCCACACACCCACTTTCCGCCTGAGGTGTATTAGGTGCCAACGTGACAGATGGTGAGTCCATCGCCGTTACTCAAGCACGACTATACATACGCCTTTGAATTTCTTCTCAGACGTATGCAGGTTTCCTCTCGATGTTTTCCTTCAGCGTAAAGCTCGTGGTGTGACTAATCACCTGTACTCAAATTTAGGAAAACTCATTGGTACAGTCGGGATTCGAACTTGCGACCTTTGCGTCGCAGGCAACTGCTCGAACCACTCGGCTACCACGGCTCTTCGTTATTGTTACATCTTCCTCATCTTTACAAAATACTGCCAAAGTTGTCTCTTAATTGAGGGCATATTTCTAATGACTCAAATATAACATTTACAACACAGAATAATAGTGAGTACTTTTAAATTACACTTTAATAAAACAAATAATACTCAAGCACAATAATTATCAACCGCATTAATGGAAGAGAAAAACTTAAAGAAATCGCGAATATTCGCGTTTTTTTAAGCTTTTTTAAGTTTTTTGATTAGTAAAGTGAATTAAAGAGGATAGGAACTGAACGTCTGTGAACGGATGGAACGATAAGGTCAAGTTTGATATAGGTAATTTCTACAATTTATTCGATACGATACCAGTCATAAAGTACTCATTGAGTAAAAGTATCGAATACAAAGTATCGAGTACAAAAGTATCGGTATCGAAAGGAAAAGTATCGATACCACAAAGCATCGATATTTTTTTCGTGTCCCTATGCAAAACGTGATAACACTTTTAATAGAGGCTGATGTTTTAAGTTATAAAATTAGTGTAGCCTATAATACACTTTGTTAAACAGTCGTAGTTACAACGTGTTACAAATCGAGTTGAATTGTTTCTGAATCTAAGGAGATTGCAAAATGGTTCTAAAAGTAAGTACTTTTTATATATTAACATTTTTGTTTTCGGATTACTTATAATTCTTTACAACCTTTTATTTATGCATAGATAGTTTATTTATTTATACCATTTTAGAATTGTTTCGATTTATTGGGAACTTATGTCGAAGTAGAATTTCGCCCACCAATAAATTGGCTTTTGATGTCTGTTTGTACAATTTGGGAATATCAACCAACTTTGTAGGTTCTTACCTTAAAACAAGTCTACTAATATAGATTATTTTTTGTTTCCAGTGCCTCGGCGCGACGATAATCATAGCTGTAGTTATTTTACGTGAGTATTAAATATGCTGGATGCGGCAAGCTGATGACAGGGCGCTATGGCGCACATTAGGGGAGGCCTATGTCCAGCGCTGGACTAGAGTGGGCTGATGATGATGATGATGATTAAATATAGTACTGAATATCCTTCCTTACTTATTAATGCGAAAATTTGTGAGTTTGGCAGTGAGTGTGATTTGTGAGTTTAAATTTGGCAGTTCCCTTGATCGCGTTCAGAAACGTTCATGGCGTTTTAATTGACGCGTCGGTTACCTATGCCATTGCGCACAGCTGAGTACATTCATTATTTTAACGCGTAAATATTACATGACTAAGCCCTTCGCCCTAAGTGGTTCGCCCGCCTTAAATCTTTGTACATATAATTACTTCATACGCGTATGCGTATGCGACAGAACTCCGCCAAAACAGCCGGACCGATTGATGAAAGTGTGTGCATTCAGTTGGATCCGAGAATGGTTTAGATGTAATTGGACCCGATAGGTAGCACTGCGATCGTATTTCAGGAACTTATATTTTTCACCAATGCAAGGCTGAGCGACACAGCCAGTTCATACATATATGATTACCAGCCTCTTGCCGTCTTTGATAAACGGGCTTACCAATAAAAAAGAAACAAACCGGAGAAGTATCTTCTGAGGTTCTTCTTCTTCTCCTTTAAGTACCTCTCCATTTAATTAAGGTTGACGTCAGCTCAGATAATTTCCGTCAGTCCTTCGCGGGCGTAACAGTTCAGCAGCGTTGTTGATGCCGGTCCTCTCGCGAATATTCTTAGGCTACTTCTGAGGTTAGTGCGTTGAAAGAAACAAATTCGCTCTCTTCATAATATAAGATACAAGCTGTGCCCGCGACTTCGCCCGCGTGGAATTCAACATAAAAAATATTGTTCAGTTTCTAAAATAAAAGTAGCCTTAGTTACTTCTTTTACAACAGCTAACTGCCAGTGAAGTCCCGTCCAAATCGGTCCAGCGGTTTCAAAGATTAGCCGGAACAAAGAGACAGACAGAACAAAAAATTTAATAAAAGTTATTTTGGTATAATGCATCTAATAAAAAGCGGTTATTTTAATATTACAAACAGATACTCCAATTTTATGTATTTGTATAGACTCGATGTGACCTGCTTTAAATTAGTTTACAAGCTTTCTTAGGTAGGTATTAGCGTGATGATATATAGCCGTAAAGTCAATTTCATTATTATAATTTTATCTGGATTTATTTTTGGAACAAAACGTGTCCAGCTAATAATCTATCTCTATGCCGAATTTCATCCAATTCCGTTCTGCCGTTCTGGCGTGAATGAGTAAGCAACATCGATACATACCTACTCAGAAAATTTCGGATTAATAATTTTAATAATTAATTAAACTAGCCGTGGTGGCCGAGTGGTTCGAGCAGTTGCCTGCGACGCAAAGGTCGCAAGTTCGAATCCCGACTGTACCAATGAGTTTTTCTGAACTTAAGTACAGTGATTAATCACACCACGAGCTTTACGATGAAGGAAAGCATCGAGAGGAAACCTGCATACGTCTGAGAAGAAATTCAAAGGCGTATGTATAGTCGTGCTTGAGTAACGGCGATGGACTCGCCATCTGTCACGTTGGCACCTAATATACCTCTGGCGGAAAGTGGGTGTGTGGGTTTTACCTATACACCTCTGCCTACCCCTTCGGGGACCCTTGTGGGAAGGCGTGAGGATAATTAAACTATACAAAGCCTATGTAGCCTTCCTCAATAAACAGGCTCCCACTGGTGAGAGATTTTCAAAATCGGTTACTGAAGTGATTTTGAAAATGTAATCACTAGTTAGTGAGTTAGTGGGTAAGAGGTTAAAGGTGTTACTTCCTTATAACAAACTTAACATTTTTTTATGTTAATTATCCTGTGTTAATAAAACTGTGTATTGTTACAGTTGGGCTAGCATGGGTGCGACAGCACTGCGCAAAAGAATATTTTACGGGCAGCATAATTTGTGCCACATAATACAAGCCACGTACACAATGTTCTTAGACCGAGTTCATCTCTCTCTCAAAAGGTCTCTTTTACACTGAAGAAATGTGTCTAAAATAAATAAATTAAAATATTTTGCAATCATTTTTATCAGCCTTTTACCGCACCACTCATTTCCATCTATGTAGCCTTACATCTAAAGCACATGAGAATTTAAGTTCGTTTCGAATTAAACAAGAATGTTACTTTACTATCTTTGCTGTAAGTAAATTAAACAAAATTGACAATTGTCAGTCATTGTCACCGCTATCCGCTCTCATGTTTTCCGGGTGACATACTTATTATTGTGCCAGCCATAAATACCTACTGGAACTTCAAGTAAAAATAAGTATTCGAGGTGATTCAAGTGTGGTTAGGTTAGTTAGCTACATTATCTTGTATCGCTATTAATGTCGAGAGAGCAATTTGCTACGTTAACGAAGCAAAATTATTGAAATTCGATTCGTTTTTCAATAGAATCATTGATTCGTATCTAACTCTGTTTAAATGAATAATGTTAAGTTAGTTCGTGTACGCTTTAAAAACTCGAAAAGGATAGCATCGGTGGAGCTATAATTGGGAGACAATTACAACCCACTAGGTTTATTCTTATCTATAAAGTTTTTTAATACTCATTCTCATGATATATACCTACACTAGCTGTCCCGCCCAGCATCGCCCGGGTGAAAAAAAAAATCCTGAAACACGATCGCAGCGCCACCTATCGGGTCCAATTGTGATGTAAGCTATTCTACCTTTCAAGTTTGATCAAACTGCACAGTGTGCAAGTTTGATTGAAATCGGTTAAGGTATTTTGGAGCCCATCGCGGACTTGCGATAAAAATTGCCATAAAAAAGGTTATAGTGAATCAATCTTAAAAGATAGACATATGCTGTCGTGGACTTTTTTTTAGAACTTTTAAAGAGGAACAATTCCCTCTCACATGATATTTGTGTAACTTAAACCGTTTACGCAGCGCACGCAACGGAAGCTCTCAAAAAGGAATATTTTTTCCCGTTCTGGCAACATTATTCATTTATGCTTCGTTCCTACTAGTCGCAGCGTGATGTTATTACGCAGTCTATTTCTCTAGGAAAGCTTTAGGCTATACCTAAAGCTTTCCTAGAGAAATAGACTATCTAACACAAAAATAATTTTTAAATTCCAACCAGTAGTTCCTGAGATTAGCGCGTTCAAACAAACAAACAAACAAACTCTTCAGCTTTATAATATTAGTATAGTACCTACATCCATTGTATATATTATTCCATATTCATATATAATAATAATAATAATATATAATATTCTATATTCTTATCTACACTAATATTATAAAGAGGAAAACATTGTTTGTTTGTTTGTTTGTTTGGTTGTAATGAATAGGCTCAAAAACTACTGGACCGATTTGAAAAATTCTTTCACTGTTGGGAAGCTACACTATCTCCGGTGAACATAGGCTATATTAAATTGGACCCGATAGGTAGCGCTGCGATCGAGTTTCAGGAATTTAACTTTTTCACCCGGGTGAAGCTATCCCTTTCTGTGTCTTAAGGTGGATTCGAGAATGGTTTAGATTTACAATTGGACCCAAGATGGCGGTGCGATCGTGTTACGGGCAATTTAACTTTTTCACCCGAGCGAAGCTGGGCGGGACAGCTAGTACATATATAAATGTACTAGCGGCTCGTCCCGGCTTCGCACGGGTAGACATAAAATAAATAGGTACAGATATTTAAGTTATAAGCATGCTAATTAAAACGACCATGAATCACTAAAAAAAAAATGCTTATCTTAAAGCCTCCCTGTACACTACGTTGGCTGTGGTATTTGTAGGTGGCAACAAAACGTATTGATTTTCAGGAGATCCTACTCGAGAAAGTGCCACATACAATTGCCCGTGGGAAAAGCACTCTTTCCTTAAGTCGATAATTTTAATATCATGATATCTTTTGAATGGAATGTCCGATTTCAATAATTCAAAAAGTAATCATCAGGAATTGAGACAGTCTTGAATATAAAATTAAATTTATTTGGATAAAAATGGATAAATGGTATGGATAACACGGTCTGATTTTGATCGGCATTTCTATCAATTTGTTAAATGTAAAAAAGTAGTTATAGTGACGTAACTACAATAGTTAGACATATGGTCTCGCGAAGTTTTTTGTAGATATTGATATATTCTATAATATCGTTGAAAATGTTTTGTCCTATCATTAATACTCTTCGCAGCGTATGCGATGAAAGACATTTTACGGCAAATTTTTTTACATCTTCGGTTGGTTTTAATAGGAATTTCTAAAGATTTCTATAGTAATCTAGTACTAAATATAGCCTATGTTACTCGGTGATAATGTAGCTTTCTAACAAAAAAATAATTATTAAAATCGGTCCAGTACTTTTTGAGTTTATTCGTTACAAACAAAAATACAAATCTTTCTTTTTTATAATATTAGTGTAGATAATAATTCTGTACGTGTATGTGACTGGGCTCCTAAATAGCTTGACCCATTCCGATGTATTTTTGTGTATGTTCAGGCGGATTCAAGAATTAATAATAGAGCCCGATAGGTGGCGCTGCGGTCGACCTGGATTTTATTTCATCCAAACAAATATTTTTTTGTATACGATTAAGGATTTTTTTTATACAACAAGAGTGGCAAACAAGCATACGGCCCACCTGATGGGAAACGGTTACCGTAGCCTATTTACGCTCAGGATACCGAAGTATCACTTGCGCGTTGCCACTCTGTGTTAGGAGAGTTACAGTGTGTTGGTAGCATAATGGATACACGTTGTCTGATGGTAGGCGGTTACCTTCGCACTGGGCACTTCGCTGATGCATCGCCAACACTACACAAATCACATCCTTTTTGAAGAGCTCCACGCTTTACACTCAATAGAATATCTTATATAGATAAATACTGAAAGTCATTTGCGCACACAATACAACTGCCTAGTGACATAAGAAAAAAACTGGATAAATGTGGGAAAATTAGCAATAATAAGAAAATTGATTGACGTTTGCATTTCGTGCTCTGCGTTTATATCCGCTTGAAACTAATTAGGATGTAATTGGAAGCTGAACAATGAGGGCCTGATTGGTGGTACTCTCATCTTGAGCCTTATAAAAGAGATTAAGTTCAATGATTGTTATTAGTTGTCCATCAGGAATTGTAAAGGAGTTGTCAATAATGTCTCGGCTCACGGTAAGTTATTTCAATCACTTTTATGTCTTCCTATCTTTGTTCTCCTTCCTATCTTCCTGTCTTTTTATCCTTGCTATCTTTTTACCAACGTACTAACATATCTGCGCCTTACTCACGGGGTAAGCGGGGATAAGGCAAGTCCTCTCAAGGATAATGCCTCTTTGGATCAGCATTTATTAGTTTTTTCATACGTTTCACTTATTTTGACGTTCTTATCCTTGATTGTTCGGTCGGTTGGATTGAATCTAAGTAGTTGTAAAGTTTCTTAACAATGAGTTGGAACCTGAGGCCATCGATTACGTGATCTTTGTAAAGCAGGCTTAGTACTCATTTAATTGGGTTTTCGCTTTAATATATTTACCCAATGTGTTACATAATGTTTATTGTGCATACCTCTTATGTTAACTTCCAGAGGCATAGGCCTACTTATCATTAATACAGGCGTCCTGCAGCCTGAGAGCAGTTGCAAATGCACTACTACTCTGTAAACATCAATCACATTTATTATATATAGTTCACTATCTAAACATACCTATATACGTATGCTATATAGGTACCCATTTGGAGAAATAAATTACTATGATTATTATCATAAATGTTGGTAGCACCATAACCGTATTTCCATCAGTTTGCTACATTCTGGCGCAATATCTTGAATTTCCCCTCTACCGGATTCTTGTCACGCTGTCACCTAAAATATATCTTTGGCGGAATGTTGGTGTGTGGGTACTAACCCTACAAAATTCGGGGACCCTTGTGGGAAGGCGTGAGGATTATATTCCTTGTCTCAGCTTATTACATTACAGCCTTAGGAGGGCAATTAAATTGTTTTAACAGAAGCACTTATTTAATTGTAAATTGTTATATATATTGTTGTAAATGACAATAATTACGACCTCTGAAATAAAGAAGCTGATAATGTCTTATTTCCCAGATCTTCGTCTGCCTGCTAGTTATGGCGTGTGCAGTAATCAGCGCCGAGATAGGTCTACCAAAGAACGCCACTGAATTCTCAAAGCCAGAACTACCAAAGACAGATACTTTTAAGGCACCGTTCGATAGCAAAGGTTTTCCAGACAGTGCGAAGAACTACGATGGCAAAGGATTCCCCGAACCTCCCCCCAAGAGTTAAGGTGACCAAATAACTAAAGCGTTGCTGATGACTATGACCGACAAGAACAAAGGAATGATATATTTTTTTATTTTTGTAAAGCATTAAAAAGGTAGACTGCAGCTGCTTATTGGTGGTTTTTTTTATTACTAGTATACTCCTTTCATTTACTAACTAAGGCAGTCTTTCTTTCAGCAGAACATTAAATGCAATAACCAGCCAGTGTGCCTAGAAGTCTAACTAAAGGTCGCAGTTAAAGATTTTAACGTGCGCATACGCATGTGAGCTTACGAAAATGCGTTAAGTTGTATTTATGTCTATAGAATAGATTAATGTTCAGAAGGAGAGATCGATTTGATTAGATAAAGCCTCAATGATTTGATCAAGCTAGTTTGAATGTGGTCTTCCTCATTTGATCAAATCGATCGAATATTCAATTATTGAAACTTCAAGAGTATTCGATACCAATGAGCATGTGCCCACGATTAATGTCTAGAGATAACTGGCTGGCGCCTTGGCATTCACAAATAGCTATAGATACCAAATAAAAAAAAATCAATCTTTATAATATTATTATATATTTTAATTGATGTATTTGAATAAAAGTGTGTTTAAATTCTAATTATGGTTATTCCTTGTACTTGGTTTCACTTGCCACCTCGAAGTCTTGGGTCGTTGACTGAAAAAAACAAAAACAGAAATTGATACGTATGACTGTCAAAAATGCTTTGCCTCGTTAAACACAACAGAAGATACTACCAACTTATTCATTGTCATATTATTTTTAAATTACAAATTCCTGACTAGTTCTTGATTCGTTTAAGATATTGCATATATTATAATATATGCAATATCTTAATGGATACATGGTTTTTTTATACATCTTTATCGATCGGACTCTCAAGGACGGGAAAATCAAGAGTACTTGAAACCAACGAGCATGTATGAAGGACTGATGAATGTGGACGAAGCGAAAGAGGTATGTAAGTCTAAAGAGAACTGGCGCTCTTTTCTCTCTGCCTACCCCATTAGGGACGGCGTGATGGTATATATGTAGCTTTAAGCCTTCGCGAAGGGGTAGGCAGAGATATGTAGGTAGTACCCACACATGTACTTAATTAACCGTTTTTTACTGATAGACGTAAGCAATAACAGAAAAGTAACTCACATTGCTTAGCTGGATAGCGTTGGTTCTCGACATAAGCTGGTTCAATGCCTGGAAATAAGAATTAAAATTGATTTAATCAATAAATATCCACCAATTATATTATACCTTAATGAATCTTTGCTTTAAATAATAGCGTGTGTCGCATTTAGTACAATCGAAGCCTGGACGTCGAACAGCTATTGAGGCAAGCGTCTCAAAAAAATAATGTACCATACATTTATATATATATACTTAGTTTTATATTTTTTAATAAATTTACTATTGTTACCAATTATTATCTGTGGCCCGAGTACAAGCAGAATGCCATAGACACGAGTTCAAAAGCAAGCTCTGACAGATGGGTTTTGAGAGGGAATCGCGCGTTTCTGGAGAGTCGGTCGTTCTCTAATATTAGTTTTGTAATAATAACTAAGTGGCTAATCATTTTGTCCTGACTATAATAAATGTATTGATAGTTCATTACTATTTTTAATAAATCCACTTCTGGTTTTTAATACTATTTTATTTTATCATCATCTAAAAACTTTGCTATATGTATTTATGTAAACTAATAGCGTCTTATGTGTAGCGTTTTAAACTGATTGTTTAAGGTATTATTTTTTGTAAAAACTTACTTATCGGCTCATATCCCGGTTGTTGGCGGATGGGTCCTGAAAAGCAATGAATGCAGTTTTATTCATTTCTTTACAATGTCGTCATAATGTCCACAACTTATGTGTATGTTACTATCACAGTAGCCAATGTGATATCGTTATTCGTGGTAACGCTACTCATATGCTTAAGATAACAACTATTTGGATTTCTATGAATAAATAAGTAACTTTTTTATTAGTCACACCACGAGCTTTACGGTGAAGGAAAACATCGAGAGGAAAACTACATACGTTTGAGAAGAAATTCAAAGGCGTATGTATAGTCGTGCTTGAGTAACGGCGCTGGACTCGCCATCTGTCACGTTGGCAACTAATATACCTCTGGCGGCTTATATATTATAAATAAGTTACTTGATTTTGACATATGGAAATGTCGCAAAAAATATCCGATACCAGTGGCGTAGCTAGATAACCAAAGGCCCTGGGGCAAAAAATGGGGCAAACGTAAACTATTTAAAATCGTTTGTTCCATATTCGTGGTTTTCCGAATTCGACCCTAGGTACTCCAGATTTGTCGTAATCAAGATTCGTCAAAAGAGCTTGATAAGTTTCATTAGCTTGGGGGCCCCGGAGCACTGCCCCGTAGCCCTCCGGTAGCTACGCCGCTGTACGAATGGGTCTGGAACGAGACCTCATTCTAATAATATACATCGATCGAACACCTTAAGACAGGAACTATAAGAGTACTGAAAACTGACGAGCATGTAAGAAGAGACTGATGAA
>JACCPG010002380.1:0-31357 GCA_016069955.1 Drepana arcuata | reverse complement strand
TTTTATTGGATTGGATTTAATCCTAACACCACGACTGGGATAATCATGGGAAATGACACCTATATTTTATAGATGTCGAGATGCACTTGAGACTGACGTATTTAGTATACGGCGTACAAACCAACTTGATCCTCGCTGGCTTTTTTTTATTGGATTGGATTTAATCCTAACACCACGACTGGGATAATCATGGGAAATGACACCTATATTTTGTAGATTTCGAGATGCACTTGAAACTGTCGTATTTAGTATACGGCTGTAGCGACATGTTGTATATGTACGTAGTGCATTGTGGTACGACGACCTATTACAAGCACAGCTCTTCGTCTGTCCAAGTCTTTCTGGACAGCTTACCATTATTATTAAAAATAAGCTGTGCCCGCGTCTTCGTCCGCGTGAAATTTAACTAAAAAGGTATTGTTCAATTTCTTACAATGAAAGTAGCCTTAGTTATAACATCAGCTATCTGCACTCCTTATAACATCAGTTATCTGCCAGTGTAAGTCCCAGCAAAATCGGTTCAGCCGTTTCAGAGATTAGTCGGAACAAACAAATAGACAGACAGACAAATGTGATTTCTCTAATTTTATTGTACCGTGTATACATCCATATGCATTTAGTAAAAAGCATTTTTTTTATATTACAAACAGAGATACCACATTTGAATAGATAATAAGATAGGGTAATAATAATATTAGTTACCAGGAAAATAAGTGACACCACCCCATATTAGCATAACCATTCCGGTGTGATGGTAAATGTGGAGAAACGTAACCTGGTTAAACTTCTTACGTAGTACGAAGAATACCTGAAAAAAAGCACATTAAACATATTAGCTTACTTCTTATTCAAATACATGAATGCCCTCCAGGTTAGAGATTTTGTGCTCAACAGAGGAAAATCGAAAGAGTTGGAATGAAATCAAAAATGCTAACAAGAGCCCAGCTGACCATACGACATAATTTTTAATAGATTATTATTAATATATTATGACACAGTGTCGCACCTGTGTGTTTGCCACTGACTACCAAACATTCGTGTAATATTCACCAATAGATAGAGTGATGCATGAAAAAGGTTGTTGAAATTTAACGATAATATCTGAAAAAGCGAAACGAATTTGATAAATGCAATTAGGGTGGCACGATTAATGCACCCCGCATACATCGAATTTACACACACTTATACTTTTGAAATATAACAATACAATTTCTTGTAGAATAGGTCTTTACAGAACAGTTAAGAATATTTTTTTTATACAACAAGACTGGCAAACAAGCATACGGCCTACTTGATGGGAAACGGTTACCGTAGCCTATTTACGATCACGATAGCGAAGTATCACTTGCGCGTTGCCACTCTGTGTTCGGAGAGTTATAGTGTGTTGGCAGCACAATGGGTTTAATCCCTCTGCTTCCAACACAATGTAACAATCCTCCCCCCTCCCCAAAGAGCCCATTACTGGAAACCTTATTCACCGCGTAGGAACACAACACAAAAATTGTGTTATTTGGCTACGGACTTCTATAAGGTGGAGGGGAGGTCCTGCCCCAATCGGGCAGCTCTGAATTTGAACGGGAAACCCGTTTTTCCCCTACCTCTCTTAAACCTATGTGCATATTGCTCGAGAAGTCGCCAGCAATGCAATGATTCAAAATTAAAACAATTTTTTTTTCTAATCATAATATGTAACCACAGCATGAGCCTTTTATTAAGTGCATACATTTAAATGGACATTAATAACAATGCATTGTTTAAACATTCTAATGACGCGACAGGTTAAACTATTGGAATTACAAATTAAGTTTTTCATATAATTATAGCTCTCCGTGGTTATATCGGGCACTGGCAAAACAACCTTGTGAATGAAATATAAACTGTATCGTGTTTGTCATGTTTTTGATTTCTGATATTCAACTGAATGTCATCTTCAGGCTGGCATTACAAACAGTAAAATTATTAGTCTCATTTCAGTTTCCATGTCTTTCTCACGTACCTACGTTTATGAAACGAATTCCCCTAAGGGTCCGTGAAGGGGTAGGCTGAGGTATAACCACCCTTTACAATTTATTTTCGCTGCAAATATGTATATTTAGATGCATACGTTTCAACTGAATCGTATGCAGGCTTCCTCTCGATGTTTTTCTTCACCGTAAAGCTCATCATGTTCACAAAATTCAATGGGTACTGGTGGTAATCGAATATGTAAACTTTTTGTTGCTGGTGACCACTTAACGTACTTGGCTATAGATAGTGCTATTCACGATGACGCGTCCCACCAATTTCTAGTCGAAGGGATCGCGGAATGTGGCAGTTATGTCCCGACTCCATGAATTGTAGTGTGCGTATGCACTCATAGGTGTGTGTACCGATGTGTACCGATAATAATAAAACATTAGTGGAAGGTTGCACATTTACACTTTTAACTATGAGGAAGAATAGTGGGGCGCGTCTTTGTGGGTGGCACTATCTATACCCGGCTGTTGTAACCCCCACAAAATATTACCCACATATTTATGGAATTTTTTGTATACAATTTTAAATCAAGACTCGATAGTTCATATGAGCACTTTATTTGAAATTGTATACAAAGAAAATTATTGTTCATTGTTATCAAACATATTATGTTCAGTATTAATTAATAATCATTGAATAAAGGTAAAAATATTGTAAGGGGTAGGGGTAGACCCTTACAATATTTTATTAATTGTTAATAAGTTGAAATGGTTTAAGTTTTAAGTTGTTACAACAAATAGGATAGTCGTGTGGTACATTACCCGCACAATCTATACAAACATAATATGTAAATAGTATATACTCATACAGTTCTATGATGAATATATGTGTTACACACAAGCAGATCGAATCCGCTGTCCACAGCGTGATATTTGTGCCTACTTTATTGTATGGCAGCGAACCCTGGGTATGGCAGTATGAAAATAGTTTAAATGCAGCTGAGATGCGATATCAGCTGCGAAAAAGTGCGGAGTAACGATCTTAGATCGAATTCGGAATCAAGAGATTCGCAAATCAACTGGCGTGAACGAGGGTGTAATTGTCAAGATTAAGAAAGGCCTGCTACCTTGGTTTGGACATACAGAAAGAATGAATGATGAAAGATTGACGAAACAGATACATATTATGATATGTGAGGGTGTGTGGAACAAGAGACAGAGGAAAACCACATTCCAACTACTTAGATCAAATCGATTGGACACTCAAGGATGGGAACGTCAATAGTCCTCGAAAGCGGCGAGCATGTCTACGATGAGACAAACGAGTGTATTTGATCTACGTAGCTGAACTGTGATCTATCTCTCTTTTCCCACCCACTTTCGTATTGTAAATCTGTATGGCCAATATTTTCTCCTTCTGCCTTTCTTCATCATTACAATTACACCCACGTTCATGCCAGTTATTTTACGAATATCTTCATTGCGGATTCGATCTGAAATAGTTATGCCACACATATTTCGAAGGGAATGTATCAACTGCCATTGTGCTATTTCATGTTTCCTCTGACATACCCAGGATTCGCTGCCGTAATAAAGTAGGCACCAATGTCGCGTTGTTTACTCGTTCAGACCAGTTGCTTAATATATAGTATATATATGTCAATAAAAGTGTATTCATGTTTTGTAAATTATGTGAATGACTTATTCAAAAGAAACAGTAAAAAAAATCCTTACTGTATCCAGGAGGTCAACGAGCTTTAGAGCGTAATAAAAATACACTATGTTCGCGATTTTCATAGCCTTGGTGCTTCTGGAGTAGTCGACTGGCTCACAAATCCATTTATAATCCCATCCCCAAGCATAATAAAGTCCCTGGAAATAAACTTAGTACATTAAAAAGTGTTAATTAAGACAAGGTCTTAATTAATCACACATCTTCACGAACTCCCATTAGGGTTCCCGAAAGTCTAGCCAAAAATGTGTTGTACCCACGAAAACAGTTTTCGGCAGAGATATATTTGAGGTGTCGACTCGCTCTCTAAAGTCACCATCTACCACGATGGTGAGTTTTTTACCATTTCTAGATACGTCCTTGAATTTCTCCTTACACGTGTGCAGGATTCCATCACCGACTGACTACTATATCTGTACTTAAGTTCACAAAAAGTCAGTCGGGATTCGAACTCGCAGTCTTGTGTTTCGAGCGACCACTCGAACTACTCAGCCATTACGGCTCTCTCACATGCAAATTATGAATACTTACTGCGCCAAAAACATATGCACAAGCGACCACTTGAAGCGCGTTGTAAGCTATAAGAATTCTGTCTATATTGTAAGCGGGTCTTTTTTTCATCCAAGTCGGACCCCATTTTAACACAAACATTAAATACACCGCTAACAGTAAGAGCCCTTGGTAAGGCTTCGCCACCAATAACCAATCCCTTGTTCGTTCATCTGCAAATATACAATTTAAAATATAATAAATCTTTATCTATACTAATAACTATAAAGAGGAAAGATTTGTATGTAAGTATGTTTGTATTAAATAGGCTC
The DNA here is from genome assembly GCA_016069955.1 of Drepana arcuata. Taxonomy (NCBI): domain Eukaryota; kingdom Metazoa; phylum Arthropoda; class Insecta; order Lepidoptera; family Drepanidae; genus Drepana; species Drepana arcuata. Next base: position 26,849 of record JACCPG010002380.1, on the reverse strand, counting down.
CGAAACTACTGGACCGATTTGAAAAATTCTTTATTCTATATTTTAATTATTAAAAAAAAACTTATGTCATTAGTCACACCACGAGCTGAACTAATTATTAAATAATAATTTATTATTAGATTATATTATTATATAATTCATTATTAAATAATAATTTATATAAATAATATTAACATGAATATTGTTTAATAATTTTAAGCTATCTTCAGTTTGAAGTAACTAATGATTTGCAATTATGTGTTGATATTAAGTATTAATTCTCCTTTAGCATGAATATCTAACAGCGGTAGGTACTCACCGGTAAATTCTTCAAATAGAAGCTTGTATCCTGCATATGCTTTTCGTATAAGCGACGCCATTTTGGTTTTTCTTTATTTTTATTTTAACTTTATAATTTCCTTGCATCAATCGTCCCCCGGACTCCCGCACTCAAGCGGAGTCAGACAAAGTATGTCAAAGTAATTGAAACAACAGTGTTCCTTGATTAATAATATTACCATACATTTGGTTTAGTAAAGTGTGATAATTAGCATTAAGCTAGGTAGTCTATACTTATAATATTACTAGCTGCCCGCCCCGGCTTCGCTAGGGTGCAATATTGATACTAATAATAATGTAAAAGTTAAAAATGGTTATGGTGGTATGAGATAATTAAATACCATCGCGGACTTTTACATCGATCATTTGGAGATATACTACTCCGTAGTACATTCATTTGATCTATCTCGTAAGGTTTACTCAGCGTTTGCGATTTAAGTGCACAAAACTATGTGCCTATGATCACATTACACATCTTTGAATATTTCGTTATTTATTAAATAAGAGAAAAAGAGGCGAATTTGGAATAGTCTTGGTTTCCGATTTTCATTAATATTGTTTAATATTTGAGCGTTCTTAGCTGACCTCTACATCGCATAAGGAATACTCCTACCAAATTTCAAGTCAATCGGCCTTATAGTTCCTGAGATATCCTAATGAGTGAGCTCACAAATGGGATCTCCCCGCACTCCACCTTGCGGGTAGATTTTCACAAAATCCGTTCTTAGCTGACCTCTACACCGCGTACGGAATACTTCTATCAAATTTCAAGTCAATCGACCTTATAGTTCCTGAGATATCCTAATGGGTGAGTTCACAAATGGGATCTCCCCGCACTCCCACCTTGCGGGTGGAGTTTTTCAAAATCCGTTCTTACTTGACCTCTACACCGTGTATGGAATACTCCTATCAAATTTCAAGTCAATCGGCCTTATAGTTCCTGAGATATCCTAATGAGTAAGTTCACAAATGGGATCTCCCTGCACTCCACCTTCCGGGTGAAGTTTCATAAAATCCGTTCTTAGCTGACCTCTACACCGCGTAAGGAATACTCCTACCAAATTTCAAGTCAATCGGCTTTACAGTTCCTGAGATTTCGTGATGAGTCAGTTCAAAAATGGGTCAGTTTATTCCTACCATACTTAGTGTTACCAGTGCCAGTTTTTTTTTTAATTTCTCACTCCCACTCACTTCCCAGTTAACAACACGGAGTGTAATTTTTGGTATTTTGTTGTTTCTATATTCCCTCTGCGTTCACCACATGCTTACACACGTTACACATGTTAGCTATTTATTTTCTTCACTAGAAATTCCCTAGAAATAATTTATATGGCAAAACAACGTTTGCTGGGTCAGCTAGTCTATATATATATTGGAGATCCCATTTTTGAACTGACTCATCACGAAATCTCAGGAACTGTAAAGCCGATTGACTTGAAATTTAGTAGGAGTATTCCTTACGCGGTGTAGAGGTCAGCTAAGAACGGATTTTGTGAAACTCCACCCGGAAGGTGGAGTGCAGGGAGATTCCATTTGTGAACTTACTCATTAGGATATCTCAGGAACTATAAGGTCGATTGACTTGAAATTTGATAGGAGTATTCCATACACGGTGTAGAGGTCAAGTAAGAACGGATTTTGAAAAACTCCACCCGCAAGGTGGGAGTGAGGGGAGATCCCATTTGTGAACTCACTCATTAGGATATCTCAGGAACTATAAGGTCGATTGACTTGAAATTTGGTAGGAGTATTCCTTACGCGGTGTAGAGGTCAGCTAAGAACGGATTTTATGAAACTTCACCCGGAAGGTGGAGTGCAGGGAGATCCCATTTGTGAACTTACTCATTAGGATATCTCAGGAACTATAAGGCCGATTGACTTGAAATTTGATAGGAGTATTCCATACACGGTGTAGAGGTCAAGTAAGAACGGATTTTGTGAAACTCCACCCGCAAGGTGGAGTGCGGGGAGATCCCATTTGTGAGCTCACTCATTAGGATATCTCAGGAACTATAAGGCCGATTGATTAATATAGACTATTTTAATTGCAAGAAAAAAAAAATGCCAAAATTTTTTAAAAGTAATTGTCCGCCCGTGCGAAGCCGGGGTGGGCCGTGGGTAATAATATTGATAGGTTACTGTCATATACCTATGTGTGAAATACAATTATTTCACAACTTTGTAGCATAATTTGCATATCGGTACCAGAACATTATATAACCCTGGCAACCCCGCTTTTACACCAATCGCATATATATATTCCTAACCGGAATAATGATCTATCATATATTAGTACACTGGAATAAGTAGGGTAGACATGCATTATTAATCTTCAGAAAGGAATAAAAAAACACTAAATAGACTCATACATACATACATATCATCACGCCAAGTCCCTAACGGGGTAGGCAGAGAGTATAGAGCGCCAGTTCTCTCTAGACTTACATACCTCTCTCGCTTCGTCCACATTCATCAGTCTCTTCATACATGCTCGTCGGTTTCGAGTACTCTTAACGTTCCCGTCCTTGAGCGTCCGATCAATTTGATCCAGGCAGTTGGAACGTGGCCTTCCTTTGCTTCTACTAAATAGATTCACTCTATCGAATATGGTTAGTATAATCCCTCCTCTCTCCGGAGTTCTCACGTGGTCTCATCTGTCACGTTGGGCCCTAAATATATATATGGAAAAAAAAACGGTGCTCATACACCTTGTGTGAAGTGAAGAAGAAGAATACGTGAAGTAGTCTCGGCACAGATACAGGTTTTATGTGTAAAATACCACCAACAATTACTACGGGGATTTACATATCATCACGCCGAGTCCCTTACGGGGAAAGCAGAGACGAAACGATAATTACAACATAGCTGGAGCAACAGCGTGGCCTCCGGTCTCTTTGGCTTATACGAGTATATAACGAATGTAGACGAGGCGAAATAGTTTTGTAAGTCTAGAGAGAACTGGCGCTCTATACTCTCTCCCTAACCCAGCCTCAGCGTGATGATGTATGTATGAAAAAGCAATGACTGTCACATGAAAATAATGATGTTATTACATACATAAAGAACATCATGCCAAGTCCCTCAGGGGCAGGCAGACAAAGGAGAGCACCAGTTCTAGACAGAATGATCGACCTCTTTTGTTTCATCCACATTCATCAGTCTCTTTATACATGCTCGGCGGTTTAGAGTACCTTTGAAGGTTCCCGTCTTTGAGTGTCCGATCAATTTGATCTAGGTAGTTGGAACGTAGTCTTCCTCTGCCTCTTCTTCCACACACTTTCGCATTGTACTAGTATATCTTTTGCGTCAATCTTTCTTTACTCATCCTGCTACATAATAATACCAAAACAACTGAAACATTTGAGTAATTATTCAGAAAATAATAGCAATTATCAGATGGCTCTGATGTATTATTATTATTATTATAATTGATATCAAAATTCCAAAAACTAAGGTGTCTCACATAGATATTTATTCAAATGAACTGCTACTTTATTGGTGGTGGCAATTGCTCTTCCTGTAATTTAGCTGCCACTATTTAGTATTATTTAAGTGACGATAGTTAAAACCAAAGCTATTATTATCGCGCGAAGGTTAAGGAATTCAAATTCGTAATGTGTCCGTCATATGGCTGTCGACTTACAAAATCGTGTACACACACACACACGTGTCACATTAACTTGACGCATCGCTGGAATGCGAGGCCCCGCCCGCTTCCCCCCGCATTCCCTTAGCTCGCCCGGTAATCGTCAGTATGGTTAGCATCTCTGTTACCGATACGCGCGTCGATATGTTGACTAGTTTTCTGTTGCTATTGTTGTTATTGGATATTTTGTTACGTTTTCGTTATTGTTTAAGTTTGGACTGTTTTTGTTAATTTTGGACAATTTTTGTTACTACAAATTTTTGAACATGGGGAAATCTATACACATTGAAGGGAGAAATCTGGTGTTGAAAGTGTTTTAAAACAAACAAAATAGTTTTCAATTATATTGTATAAAAAAATACATGATGCAACATATTACAAGATAAACAAATAAAACCTATGCTCCAAAATAAAAAATATAGTTTTTATTTAGCTACATGTTTTTTTTTCGCACCGTACCTGACCGCCAAAATGACGTCATCAAATCCATGCGTCAAGTTAATGTGACCGTGTTGTACCTTTTTTTTTTTTATACAACAAGGTGACGAGCGAGCATACGGCCCACCTGATGGAAACGGTTACCGTAGCCTATTTTCCATTTTAAGTATGCTTGCGTTGCCTCTCTGTGTTGGAAGGATTATATAGTGTGTTGGCAGCATAATGGGTTTAATCCCTCTGCTTCCAACGTATGGCAATCCCCTCCCCAAGGAGCTCATTACTGGAAACCTTATTCACCACGTAGGAACACAACACAAAAAATTGTGTTATTTGGCTACGGACTTCTGTAAGGTAGGAGGTCCTGCCCCAGTCGGGCAGCTCCGAATTCGAACGGGAAACCCGTTATGCCTTACCTCGCTTAGTGTTTTCGTTATTTCAAAAGAAAGAAAAATACTTTTATGTACCTAAAATGTCGGAAATAATAATTTGTAACAGATGTAACATACATGGGTCAGATCAAAGAAAAAATGTATCTCATGACGTATAGGGAGGTCAAGGAGGCTGCGCTGAACAGAACCGAATGGAAGGGACTGCTTCAGAGACGCCGACAAGGGCCCAGCTCTTAAATTTGTGATGATGAACATATGTTAATATGATTATTGTCTCGAGCTGTGGCCAGGCTTGGCCAACGTGTTAGATCTCTTCATTAATTTTTAGACGTAAGTAATAACAAAAGCTCGTCGTGTGTAAAATGCTCACCTTGGAACTTTATTTTTAAATATGTTGACAAAACTGACGCCCTCAGGCGATGGAGTGAATACTACAAAGATATGTATGATGATGATGCCGCTGATCTACTCATAGAGCTGCCTCCAACGGAATCTGTCGAGGATCCTATAGCGGATAAAATAAGTATGGGAGAGATTGTAAGTGCGATAAGAAGTCTGAAATGGGGAAAAGCTGCGGGAATAGATGGGATTACGGCTGAGATGATCAAGTACGGTGGACCAGCGGTCTGGGACGTCATCTATTTGCTATGCAATCTTTGCTGGGAAAAGGGTGATGTTCCGGACGACTGGAGGCGAGTCAGTCATCGTGTCTTTCTATAAAGGAAAGGGATCACGATTGGACTGCTCAAACTACAGAGCCATCAGCTTGGTCAGCTTAGCTAGTAAAGTGTACACGAAGATCCTGACGATAAGAATGCAAGAGTGATCCGAAAGGTTTCTCTGGGAATCCCAAGGTGGATTTAGACAAGGAAGAGGATGTATGGATCAAACCTTCTCGCTTCGCGGAATCACGGAAAAGTTTTTGGATATTAACCAAAGGGTTTTCTGCGCTTTCGTCGACTTAGAGAAGGCATTTGATAGAATCGTACGAAAGGAACTCTGGGACGTGTTGCCTGGATATGGAGTGAGCAGTTCCCTACTGCATGCCGTGAAATCACTCTATAGTGATAGCGAGGCGTGCGTTAGGGTTAACGGTGAGATGTCACCTTGGTTCGCAAATCAACTGGCGTGAATGAGGGCGTGATTGTAAACATGAAGAAAGGCATGTTACGTTGGTTTGGACACAGAAAGGATGAGGGAAGAAAGATTGACGAAACAGATATACAAAGCAAAAGTGTGTGCAAGAAGAGGCAGAGGAAGGCCACGTTCCAACTACCTGGATCAAATAGATCGGACTCTGAAGGACGGGAACGTTAAGAGTACTCGAAACAGACGAGCATGTATGAAGAGACTGATGAATGTGGACGAAGCGAAAGAGGTATGTAAGTCTAGAGAGAACTGGCGCTCTATACTCTCTGCCTACACCGTTAGGAACTTGGCGTGATGATATGTATGTATGTATGTATGTTTACAAAGTACTTTTTAAGAAATTTATGAAATTAAGGGAATAATTATACCTTAGAAATATGTGTTTTATAATTAAGATTACGCATAAAAAAATATAAAAAAGTTTATATTAGGTATGTGACGTTCAATAAGTGTTCCCTGTGTTGAATAAAATATTTTGATTATGATTTTTGATTTTTAACGTTAAAGAAATACTCGAAACATGTATGAAGGACCTTATAAATGTGGATGAAGTGAAAGAGCCACTTTTTTATGTACGGTTATGTACTTATATACGCATGTAACAAGATAAATATTAATGCTATATATATCAGTAAATAATTGTTTTGTCTTACCTTCGTTTGGTTCCGAAATGTACCTAAAGGTTATTTATTATATTGAACGAGGCGCTATGTCATAATAGTTTCAATTGTACTGAAATCCTTTTGTAGTCTGTATTATAAACATTTTTGGAGCTAACTTTTGATGAGTGATTTTTCGATTTCGAAAAAGTTTACTCCTAATTTGTTATCATAATTTTTACTTAATTTAATTTTGAATTTTTGCTTACCTAGATCATATCGATCGGACGCTCAAGGACGGCAAAGTTAAGAGTACTCGAAACCGACGAGCATTTATGAAGAGACTGATGAATGTGGACGAAGTGAAAGAGGTATGTAAGCTTAGAACGAACTGGCGCTCTATACTCTCTGCCTACCCCGTTAGAGACTCGGCGTGATATGTATGTATGTAATTTTGAACGTAACAGATGGCGAGTACGTCGCCGTTACTCAAGCACGACTATACATACGCCTTTGAATTAGTTCTCAAACGTATGCAGGTTTCCTTTCGGTGTTTTCCTTCACCGTAAAGCTCGTGGTGTGACAAATCACTATACTTAAGTTCAGAAAAACTCATTGGTAAAGTCGGCATTCAAACTTGCGATCTTTGTGTCGCAGGCTGCTCGAACCACTCGGCTACCGCGGCTTCTTTTTTCACAGTTTTTATACTAAATTGTATATATTACTCAAGTCGTTAGTGAACTTGACCCATTTGAAAAAATAACAATGGAAGACTTGCACAAATCGAATTCGACATTTTTATAAAGACGCACATATGCTTGGTTTCAATTTAGTTCAATTAAATATTTTGTTTGACATACTCCCCGGAGTAGGCTTTTTTAAATTGTAATAAAATTTTTACAAACACTTTTCAAATTTTCCGAGCAAAATCAAGATTTTGAATAATTGAAACAGCATGGCGATGATTCTACATAAAATGCGGGATGGATACAAATTAATTTTTCACGAGATGACTGGTGAGCATTTGCGTATAATCTATTCTAGCATTATAAAAAGAAAAGGTTTCTTTATGTGTTTGTATGAACGCACTATTCTGAGGAATTGAAACCTATCGGATTTAGAAAATTCCTTTAAACTAAGTAGCACGTTTAAAGCTTATATCATTACGCTACTGCCTAAAGGAGCAGAGCAGTAATTTAATTCATTTATTTTAATTCCAGACCAACGAACCAAAGACTGGTGGCTCATATCTGATCCCATGCCTTTATTTACCTTACTTGGTGTCTACTACTACTTCTGCACGTCCTTTGGTCCTCGGCTCATGAAAAATAGGAAGCCATTTGAACTGAAACACACCGTTATGATCTACAACATTCTGCAAATATTAATGAGTGTGTTTTTGTTTTATGAGGTAAGTAAAAAGAAGCTACATTCCTAAGAAGTGTGAAAATATAATGAAAGGTGTGTTTTCTTCGAAATATGTGCAGTGTAATGATACTAGATCGTGTCCGTTATAGAAAGATCCGCAAAGTAAGCATGCGTGAATAAGGGTCTGATTGTAAAGATGAAGATATGGTCGTTACGGTGGTTTAAATATATAGATAGGATGAGTCAAGAAAGGTTGACGAACGATATACAACGGGAAGGTGTTTGAAAGAAAAATGTTTTAACCACCTAGATCAAATCCTGGTGAGCCTGATGAATTTGGATTAAACAAAGGAGACCTCCTTACTAATACCACTCCCAGTCTTCATATTTTCACTAGGTCTGACATACCCCGGAATTGCTGCTGTACAAGGATTTGGGGCTCAAATAGGTATCGCTTTGTGTGCATCTTCTTATGCTTTCTTGATCAAGTTAACTGCCCATCAGCGTCATTATGGCCACTTTATGTAATGTATGTATGTAATTCTTCTTTCGATGTCGTCTTTTTAATACGATTATACTAGAATGTTTTATATAAATATTCTATATTCAAGATTAAATATTCTATATTAAATTGATTCATTCATCTCTATCTGGGGAAGAGTGTCTGCGATACAATTGAATATTGCAGGAATGATCGCATGTAACTATTCTTGTGTTCCTTTTATAGATAAATAGAAACTAAATTATTTCTAGATTAAATATTAAATATTAGAATCACCGTATTAGTAACAATGACTACAATTTGACTATTCCTCATCATTTGAATAGCAAATAGGTACCAAATTAACTCAGGATAGTTGATTTGAATTCCAAATATCGACTTTATTACGTATATATGCGTTAACTATTTACCAAAACGTTGCAATAGAGGCCAATGCTGAGAAATAGGTTGGAAATGATTGACACGTGTGGTAATTCCTAGGTAATTATTCGTTCATAAGTCAGACTAGGTAAGCGTACACATGCAATACTACAGTATACTACTATTCCCTGTGCTTATATGTAGGTACATACTTATTACTATTGCTCCGAACAGGTAGGCAGAGGCGTGTAAGTAACCGCTTACCATCAGGCGGACCGCATGCTTGTTTGCCACCCAAGTCGTATAAAAAAAAAAATTACCCGAATACTGTTTTTTATATCGAGAGGGAACTTTCAAGTGGTATTTTATGTTAGATTCCAAAAATAAAGTGAGCTGGCACTCTATTCTCTCTGTCTATGTATGGGGGTATTCCAACTCACTAAAACCCCCTTGGTGGCCGACGTCTGTATATATAGGAGGACTATGGTATCTCCTGTAAACCAGTGCACTCCTGCACTTTGCCTGAGCTCGTCCAAGGGGCTGCTGGCTTCGCCCCTACTTCGCTGTTCCAAAGGCAGCACGAGCCACATCGCACAAGTGCCAATGTCGCGTTATCCTAAATAGCTATTTAGTTTATTGCATCGTCATGACAATATATTACCACCCAACGACTTACAACTCCTAGAAGACAACCGTAATATTTTCTGAATATCTCCGAAGAGGTAAGCAAGTGTAGGATATGCTAATCATTGTTATCAAGTCTGCTTGTAAACAAAGAACCCTTAAAATAAAAAAAATATCAAAACAAAAAGAACATTGGAAGTCTTTAAATTTCTTTCGTCACGAAGTTTTTTGTAAAAATCGGTGTATGACACATCTTTATTTGTACCTGGGTTAAGTAAACTTATTGATGCATACTACTGAGTTCAAACCTTAAATCTGACCATTCAATGTAATATATCCTCACGCCCTCCCACAAGGGTCCCCGAAGGGGTAGGCAGAGGTGTATAGGTAATACCCACACACCCACTTTCCGCCAGAGGTATTAAGTGCCAACGTGACAGATGGCGAGTCCATCGCCGTTACTCAAGTTGAACTCAACTGAATTTCTTCTCAGACGTATGCAGGTTTCCTCTCGATGTTTTCCTTCACCGTACAGCTCGTGGTGTGACTAATCACTGTACTTAAGTTAAGAAAAACTCATTGGTACAGTCGGGATTCGAACTTGCGACCTTTGCGTCGCAGGCAACTGCTCGAACCACTCGGCCACCACGGCTCTCTCTCATTCAATGTAATAATATACATATACACATATCATCACATAGTTTTCCTAACGGGACTTATACATAACGCTTTCGCTTCGACCACATTAGTCTCTTCATACCTACTATATGTACTCTTTTCTTGAGAACGTCTTTTTTTTTATGCAACAAGAGTGGCAAACAAGCATACGGCCCACCTGATGGGAAACGGTTACCGTAGCCTATTTACGCTCACGATACCGAAGTATTACTTGCGCGTTGCCACTCTGTGTTCAGAGAGTTATAGTGTGTTGGCAACATAATAGTTCTAATCCCTCGGTTGCCAACACAATATAACAATCCTCCCCCCTCCCCAAGGAGCTCATTACTGGAAACCTTATACACAACGTAGGAACACAACACAAAAAAATTGTGTTATTTGGCTACGGACTTCTATAAGGTGGAGGTCCTGCCCCAGTTAGGCAGCTCCAAATTCGAAAAGAGAATCCGTTATGCCCTACCTCTCTTAAATGTCCATGTGTGTCCGAACGAATTGATCTAGTTAGTTGTAACGTGGTCTTCCTGTGCCTCTTCTTGCACTCTCGCATTGTACATATATCTGTTCTATCTATTTTCAATAAAGCAAAGTAATGACAATGTAAATAATACAACTCAACTCAAACTACTTTGAGTCGAGTTTTATTAATTGCCTAATGATTAATTTATTAGGGGCGAAACCCTCGTCATGCTTGTCATACTCGCTACTTTGTCAATTTTTGTAAACAATATTTTATGACCTATGATAAAAGCGATAAAGTTTAAATTTCTACGGGAATAGTTATAATGTATTTGAAGTCGAATAATCCTTTTAGCGTATTCATTTGGGCAATCGTTAGCATAGGTAAGTCTTTGTCATTGTGACACAAACTTTACGTGGTGACCTCTGTATATATGATTTTCATTATTTACTGTATTGTTACTGAAACTTATTCTTTTTAGGGCTGCATTTATGTGTTCTCAGAAGACTTCAGCTTCACTTGTGATCCGATGGAGTATTCAGAAAATCCCAGAATGTTAAGGGTAAGAACACACAATATATAATACTCTAATTATATATATATAGGTGCTTTACTGTGCTTACTATCACAGTTTCGATCCTCGCAACCAACGTTTGTGTCGTGAGCATAGTTGTATGTTGTGTGCTAGTGTATAATGATAGGTCATTATAATAATATAAATATATTCAAACATTAAAAATAAAACTTAAACCTTAAAATCTATGTAAATGGAGATTCTATAACCAGCATTTTCATATTAAGTTATCTGTAGATTAGCGCACAATTTGAATTCCAAAGCCGTGTTCTTTTCTTTTCAAATTCAGTCATTTGTTTATAGATAGTAGCCCATTTACGCTCACGATACCGAAGTATCACTTGCGCGTTACCTCTCTGTGCTCGGAGAGTTATAGTGTGTTAGTAGTATAATGGGACTATCCCTCTACCAGCACAATATAAGAATCCTCCTCCCTCCCCAAGGAGCTCATTATTTGAAACTTGATTCATCGTGCAGTAACACACCACATAAATATAGTACTAATTGTCTACGGATAGTCTGTCTTCTATAATAAGGTGGAGGTCCTTCCCCATCGGGCAGCTCCAAATTCGACGAGAAACCCGTTATGGCCTTCCTCTATAATCTTCTTTGTTTGTTAATTTAAGATGGCTAGAGCATTCTGGTGGTACTTCTTCGCAAAGCTCACTGAACTGCTAGACACTGTGTTCTTCGTGCTAAGAAAAAAGAGCAGGCAGATTTCAGTACTTCATCTGTATCACCACACAACCATGCCACTTACCGCATGGGTTGGGACTAAATATTTTCCAGGTAAAATATAATACTTTTATGTATATACTAGCTGTCCCGCCCAGCGTCGCTTGGGTGAACATAAATTAATTTCTCGAAACACGATCGCAGCGTAACCTATTGGGTCGGGTAAACCATTATTGAATCCATCTGAAGTAACAGGAATTTTAATTAAAATCGGTCCCGCCGGTTTAGGAGGAGTTCCGTGACAAATACACGCACAGAAAAAAGATATATAAAAAAGATTATATTTAAGTATATAGGTACGTGATTCCGCCATGGGCCCCTAAAGAGCAAAGCAGAGGTACAATAATAGGCTCATCGTGACAGATGGGGAGTCTGTAGCCGTTCCTCTAGCATGACTATACAAACGTCTTTGATATTCTGTTAAATTTCTTTTATAGTTTGTTACTAGTTGTTAAAGTTTGCTCTTGTGGTAGGTATAAGTTTCAAACATGCAAGCACCACTAGTGCCCATAAATAAATAATATCTAAAAAAACCTAAAACTAAGGTGCAAATACTCGTTGTTCATAACACAAATATCTGCCTTCGGCGGGAATCGAGTCCACAACTTCGTGTTACGCAGTCAGGAGCTCTAGCCACTAGACTAGACGGCCGTCGGGAGGCACGGTTAGATGGGAGAATCAAGACTTATTACCCTTTATATAACGTTCATTCTTGCATATTTTCTAGGTGGTCATGGACTCATGATTGGCTACATCAATTCCTTTGTACATATCGTAATGTATGGATACTATTTACTGTCAGGATTTGGGCCGAGATTCCAAAAATATTTGTGGTGGAAAAAACACGTAACGACCATACAATTGGTAAGCCACTCTACACTACCCAGCGTTTCCCTTTATTTTTAGATTTTCGAATAATTATCATGTCGTAATCTGGCTAATATGACCTCTCATGCAGCAATCTTGTATGCAGCATGCCTGTCTATGTTTCTCCTTATATCTATGAAGTCTGCATGTTTTAGATATAAAAATCTCTTCCAAACAGTAGATGCGTCCCTCACGATCGAGGAGATCCAGGCAGACCTGTTAGTGAAATACAGAAATTACCTAGTCAATTTAAGCTGTTAAGCTCTAGACAGTTGAATGATAATAGCTAGTGTTAAAGACTTTTTGAACAATTCAATAACCTACAATTCGCACGCTGAAAACTCAGTTAAACCATGTATGTTCTTAATTATTTACAAAAACGCCTATTTATACCATGATGTATGCAAATAATTTATTATTATTTTTATAATTATTACGTATAAACTTTTATTCACGAAGGATATATTAAGAGAGGTAGGGCATAACGGGTTTCCCGTTCGAATTTGGAGCTGCCCGACTGGGGCAGGACCTCCACCTTATAGAAGTCCGTAGCCAAATAACACAATTTATTGTGTTGTGTTCCTACGCGGTGAATGAGGTCTCCAGTAGTGAGCTCTTTGGGGAGGGGGAGGATTGTTATTTTGCGTTGGCAGCAGGGATTAAACCCATTATGCTACCAACACACTATAACTCTCCGGACACAGAGTGGCAACACGCAAGTCATACTTCGGTATCGTGAGCGTAAATAGGCTACGGTAACCGTTTCCCATCAGGTGGGCCGTCTGCTTGTTTGCCACTCTTGTTGTATAAAAAAAAAATATATATATATTCTAATTTCAGGTTCAATTCGCTATCGTGTTCTTTCACAACGTCACCGTGCTGCCTCGGGACTGCAACTATCCGAAGGTCCTTAACATCCTCATAGCGTTTAATGCTGTAGTACTTACGTATATGTTTGGAAGATTTTACTACGAAAACTACATTAAAGATAAAAAAAAATTGTAAGAAATTTGATTATGAGATTTTTAAAGACAGACCTATTGATATTCCAAAACATTTTTTACATTGACCGAAAAGTTAAATGATCTCTTCATCTTCACGTCTTTCCACAAGGGTCTCCGAAGTGGTAGGTAGAACTGATACGACATATTAATATACATATCTAAATATATATTTGTTTGTCTTGTGCTTTGTAAACATATATACATATAATCACGCCTCTTTTCCGTAGGGGTAGGCAGAGACCACTTCTTTCCACTTGCTACGATCCTTACATACTGGTTTCGCTTCGTCCACTTTCACTATTCCCTCCATACATGCTCTTCGGCTTAGACGGTACTCTTGACCTTGACTCTTGGCCTTTTTTCAATATATCCCTGATTTGGTCTTGAAACGTGCGCCTAGGTCTACCCCTTCAACACTTTCATTTATACTCGCCTTACACACTTTTTTCGTCAATCGTTCTTTATTCATTCTCTCGACATGGCCAAACCATCTCAGCATGTCTAAACATACAAACAATTATTATCTTGTTCGCTTATTGCATGCCTTCGCTACCTATAATTGTAGTGGCACTCACTATGTTTATATCTAACATGTAAATTTCTACTTGTATAAGTATTTACTACGTTGGTGGCCTTTTAATAAATAAATATACCGATGTCAAATGTGGTTGCCCGTGTGCATTGTAAGTTATTCAAATGTAAATTTTGTACCTTTATTAAAAGGACTGTCCTAAGTTGTCATACTTTATGTACTGTTATTATTACAGTTATTGAATTAAATAATTATTCTCATATACCTCTGCCTACCCCTTCGGGGACACTTGTGGGAAGGCGTGAGGATATATTGTTATTATTATTATTATTAAATCATGATTTAAAAATAAACTTAAAAAAATAAAAATTTTTGAGATCTTCCCTTTCCACTTCCTTTTATAATATAATAATATCCTCACGCCTTCCCACAAGGGTCCCTGAAGGGATACCCACACACACCCACTTTCCGCCAGTAGGTGCCAACGGGACAGATGGCGAGTCGATCGCCGTTACTCCAGCACGACTATACATACGCCTTTGAATTTCTTCTTAGACGTATGCAGGTTTCCTCTCGATGTTTTCCATACCGTAGAGCTCGTGGTGTGACTAACCACTTTTCCTTTTATGCTTTGATTATTATGACGTTAACATGTCAGGATTTTCTGCTTGAGTCACGTGCTTGAGTGTGGAATTTGGATGAAAGCAATTATTTGATAGAGGCGGATAAAGTACAGAAAACCTGCCTCAGACATCTGTGAAAGCTAATCTCCGGCTACTATCTGTAATGCATGCATATTATGTCCACTAACTACGTCCGCAGCAGGTAGCACAAGTTCTATCATATTATAAGTTTCAGATAAAAACCATTAAAACAAGTGAGTATTACTCCATTTAATAATGTTGTCATTTCGTTATCATTGGTGAAATTTATATAATAATAATATAATATATCCTCACGCCTTCCCACCGAGGTGTTTAGGTAATACCCACACACCCACTTTCCACCAGAGGTATATTATATTAGGTGCCAACGTGATAGATGGCGAGTCCATCGCCGTTACTCAAGCAAGACTATACATACGCATTTGAAATTCTTCTCAGACGTATGCAGGTTTCCTCTCGATGTTTTCCTTCACCGTAAAGCTTGCGGTGTGACTAATCACTGTACTTAAGTTCAGAAAAACTCATTGGTATGTACAGTCGGGATTCGAACTTGCGACCTTTTGATTTGCAGGCTGAACTGCTCGAACCATTCGGCCACCAAGGCTCTATATTTATATTGGTGATATTTATTTTAGTAAAATAAAATAAATGTTGTGTATGTTATGTATGTGCGTGCGTATGTTAGATGTCTACGCCGCATCCCTCTACGGCCAGCAACACTGACTTCACTTTAAATTCCATCTGTCAACAAGACGTCAACGGAAAAATGACGCGCTAATGTTCTAATAAAAATAATTACAACCTATAAAGAAAACGTAGTTTTCTTGGCCAATTATATTCCCAACAAAAACTGGCGACCGTGACAGGACCTGCACACTAATTGGAGAGCAAGTTCCGTGCTGGTCTCAAACCCCAAATCAAATCGTCGAAAAGCAACGTGGATCAAGAGGTTATACGTCATCTCACCACATAATCGGGAACAAAGCAGCGTGATCATCGTTCCAGAGCCGTGCCACATCAACCCAGGAGTGCCCAGAACGCAGTTTGCTTCGCTTCGCTTTGCCTATCATTCCAATTTGAACTACCTACACGTCGAGCGCATCAGTCGCCCGTGTGACGTCCTCCGACGATCATGACGGCTGACGCGCGACGCCTTGTCGTGTCCCTTCGCTGATAAGAAACCGGTTCTGCCCTGCGCCGGACCACAAAACGAGGAGCGTATCGTATTCATTTATTACTAATTGTAATCTTAGTATTGATAATTCATCGCAATGACTTCAGAATCAAAACTTAAAGAATTAAATCTTAAGCGCGGTTCTATTAAGGGACGCGTAACCAAATTTAAAACCTATTTAGATTCATTAGCGCCATTATTCTAATTATTTATATCCTATCGGCAAAGTTAGGAAACAGTACTAATTTCAAATGGGAGGAGCATAGGACTACATTATCCGACATACCTTGTCTAAATGACTTCTTTTCCTTTTTAAAGAACCGTGCAGACGTCCTCGAAACAGTCAATCGAAATAAAATTGACCGTTTAGACAAGCCTAAACATGTTCCCTATACACCTCCGCCTAAGATACAGTCTAAGTCTTGTTTTGCATCTTCTAAGGAGACTACTCCTTCTTCTAAGCCTAATTTTGAATGTGCCATGTGCCAGGGCAGTCATCGCCTCTATGAATGCACCTCATTCAAGTCTAAAACTCCAGAAGATAGGAACTCCATAGTTGCATCACTAAATGTATGTTCAAACTGTCTCCGGCCCGGTCACAACGCTCAAACTTGTAAGCTTCCGGGCTCATGTCGTTCATGCAGACTGAGACACAATTCATTGTTACATACATTCCCTAATAACTAAACATATTCCCTATACACTTCCGCCTAAGATACAGTCTAAGTCTTGTTTTGCATCTTCTAAGGAGACTACTCCTTCTTCTAAGCCTAATTTTGAATGTGCCATGTGCCAGGGCAGTCATCGCCTCTATGAATGCACCTCATTCAAGTCTAAAACTCCGGAAGATAGGAACTCCATAGTTGCATCACTAAATGTATGTCCAAACTGTCTCCGGCCCGGTCACAACGCTCAAACTTGTAAGCTTCCGGGCTCATGTCGTTCATGCAGACTGAGATACAATTCATTGTTACATACATTCCCTAATAACCAAACTAATTCTAATCCTAGTACCTCTTCTATCGCTATGGCCGCTTTGTCCACGATTTAAGTTTTATTGTGTACCGCCAAGGTGCGTCTATCAAATCCAATTACCAGTGAAACTATTACCATTCGAGCTCTACTTGACAGCGGGAGCCAATCGTCCTTTATCACTGAGAGTGTAAAGCAAAGACTCAACTTGACTCCTCAGCCATCAAATGTCAGTATTGTTTCTATCGTTAACAACCCCCTAAACTTGAGCCCAGATCGCTGCGCTCTCCAACTCCAATCTAATACTTCTACATACAATGTATCAATGTTTTGTTTAGTTTAGTTCTAAAAATAATAACAGAAAAGTTGCCTAAAGTTTCCTTTGACATAAGTCAACTAAACCTAACAGACTTTGAACTAGCGGACCCCAGCTTCAATGAATCATCCCCTATAGATATGCTCATAGGTGCTGACCTATTTTGGGATTTAATAGGTACTAAACAGCACTCTTTAGGGGCTAATAACCCTAACCTTCGGAGCTCTAATCTCGGATGGCTCATCGCCGGGCCTATTCCCACTACTTCAGTTCAAGTCACTCCTAATAAACCTACTATATGCAATTTTATACTAAATCAAGAAAATTCTAATCTTGATCAAGAGTTAGCCAAATTCTGGGAACTCGAAAGTGTTCCTCAAATCCAAGCCTATTCAGAAAAAGAAAAGCTTTGCGAAAAGCACTACATTTCCACCATTCGCCGAGAAAATAATGGTCGCAATTTTGTAGCTGCCGCCAAAGATATCGGTACATTTCTACAGTCTAATAGTGGCCCTATCTGTTACTTTGCTGCTCGCCGGGGCATTGAATTTCGCTTCTCCCCCGCGTACGCTCCTCATTTTAACGGTCTGGCAGAGGCCGGCGTCAAATCAGCAAAGTTCCATATGCACCGAATATTAGGACAGTCTCACCTAACATTTGAGGAACTCACCTCTGTGTTTACACAAATAGAAGCTATCCTAAATAGCCGACCCCTTTCTCCTTTGAGCCCCTCACCCAACGATTTATAGCCTTTTACCCCCGCTCACTTTTTAATTGAGAGGCCATTGACATCACTGCCAACAACGAGCTATGCGGACTGCAGCACGCACCGCCTGGATCGGTTCCAGCGCCTTGAACAAGTGAAGCAGCACTTCTGGAGTCGGTGGGCGTCCGAATATGTAGCTGACCTCCAACAAAGGACAAAGTGGCGAGTAAAATGTAGAGATCTGAAGCTCGATGATTTAGTCCTAATCAAGGAACCTAATACACCTCCACTCTGCTGGCGACTCGGACGAGTCAACAAAATCTTTCCTGGCTGCGACGGGATTCCGCGTGTAGCCGATGTAACTACAGCCGGTGGCTCAGTTAGAGGAGCCATCAATCGCCTATGCCTACTAACTACAACAGAGAAAGAAGATTGTTGAAAGCTGCTACTTGAGAGCTTTCAACCCCCGGGAGTATGTCTACGCCGCATCCCTCTACGGCCAGCAACACTGACTTCACTTTAAATTCCATCTGTCAACAAGACGTCAACGGAAAAATGACGCGCTAATGTTCTAATAAAAATAATTACAACCTATAAAGAAAACGTAGTTTTCTTGGCCAATTATATTCCCAACATTAGATGAAACAGAGTGAGACCGCGTTCCAACTATCACGATGAAATAGATTGAACTGTCAAAGCGAGTGTCATTAAGAAAAATGGAAGCCACGAGCTTGCTTGGAGAGGCTGGTAAATAAGAATCTAGAGGAAGGAATAGCCGTTCCTAATTCTATAGAGATCTAAGGCTCTCTTACCTACCCGATGAGCTACACGGTGCGATGCTAGACGATGTACATACCGATTTTTATATGAATAAAATATAAAACATAGTTTCTAAATGTCCATTATCACATTGAGTACATGCGGACTGAAGGAATGGTACTTGCTCTTATATACAATACAAGCGCCTGATTGTAGAAAATTACACGAAGTACGACTACATCTTGCTTTGCATTGTTACTTATTTTATTTTCCAAAGTAACTAGCCCTATTCCCGTCCACGAACACTGAGGAATCTCGGAGTTAGCAGCCACAGGCTTCCTTATACCTCATACCTTATAGCCTCATATCATACCTAATAGCTAGTACTTTACCTATCAGATTATTTCATTAATGGCAATGAATTGCTCCTCTTGTAGAAGGTCTATATATAAGTTAATTGTTTCTACCCCAACCTAATAGAGAACGAATGTTTTAAAAAAATAATATATATTGTTATGTTTTAAAAAGGAAAACGGGGAATTGGTTTCGCCGTTTCTACACCTGATGGTTTTCTTCTTGAAAAGATTGGTAGCTAGATTTTAAATAAGTATGTGACGTTCAATAAGTGTTCCGTGAACCTTACGTTGAATAAAAGATTTGGATTATACATGAGAAACATGCTTACACGTGTTGTAGAGTATATAAAGATTATGAAAGTAGGATATTTGTCGGTACACGGAGAACTAGCGCTACAATCTCTATCTGCCTACCCCGTAATTATTTCTCTATTGTTTTGTATTTTTTGTTGAAATAACGATTTTCGCTACACCAATTCTCAGTAGCTGGTTCTGTTTTCTTTTTTATATAACAAGAGTGGCAAACAAGCATACGGCCCACCTGATGGGAACCGTAGCCGATTTACGCTCACGATACCGAAGTATCACTTGCGCGTTGCCACTCTGTGTTCGGAGAGTTATAGTGTGATGGGCTTGATCCCTCTGCTTCCAACACAATGTAACGATCCTCCCCCCTCCCCAGTAAAGTAAAACACAAAGTAAAGTTGTCCCCATATATTTGAGATATCCGTATACATTATAATATGTCGACGAGTCTTAAACGTATAAAGTGTCTATCATTATGTACTAAACACTTCTTAAATTATACCAGTTCAAAACGATTCACACTTTGATACATCACTAACTTATATCACCTATAGACTTATGTTCTATAATCCTTACTAATATTATAAATGTGAATGTAAGTTTGTTTGTTACGCTTTCACGTATAAACTACTTAACCGATCACCATAAAACTTTGTACACATATTCTTGGAGGTGTTAGAAGTAACATAGGATACTTTTTATTGAAAAAAATAAATAATTTTTACGACAGAAAAAAATGCCGTTTTACTAAAATAGTGATGGCTTATATCCAGGATTAAGACATAGAATACATTTGTATCCCGAAAGATTCAAAGCTCTAATATGATAAAGGCAAAAATATGTATGTTGCTCTTTCCACGCGGGCGAAGCCGCGGGCATAAGCTAGTATTATTATAATCTAGACATCCCACACAAGTCCACTGAAGACTTAAGCCACGTACCTAAGCCTAAACATTTTCAGTTGTAGATACATATTTTTAAAAGCAAAATATGCTCACACAAACGACCTCTACGGTTGAAAATCGAGCTCCGCCAGTTTAACTTTGTGGGAAGTCTAGAAATTATTGTTTTACTTCGACTATACACTTATGAATGATACCGTTTGTACTTTGATTAGCAAACTTAAAAAGAAGTCCCACACCAATAATACCAAATGTAAGTGGAAAGAACCACTCAGAAATAGTGAATGTATCTTAACATTTTAGGCAATTCTTAACGAATATCTTCTTAATAAATAAGTACAATATTACTTATTTAAAGCATTCATATACTAATGACTAATGTGTGTGCTAAAATAGATTAGATATTTTAACACGTTGGCTGCGACTGCTATTTCCAATTTAGAAAGAATTTATTTTTCAACCAAATTATTATCTTGCTTAATCTTGGACGAATATAGGTTACTGTAATGCTAGCTTTCTTCGCGTTTTTTTTTTTAACATATTCGGTTTCTTCACTTTTTAAAATGTCAGATACAATTTCAGCTGATGCTTCTTGTCTTGTAGAGATAAAAAAAAATTGCTTAGAATTAAGCAAGGCTCTGGTGTATATTTTTACTTACCTAATTCTTAAAAGGATATGAAACTTGCGAGACATGGCACATTTAGCAGGCACTCAAATAATGTTAATGGGCAAATGGAAATGTCTTATACTACTTCGAAATTCGAAAAAAAGGTCATATTTTGACTGAAAATTCTGGATTTGAAATTCTGCATGAAATTTCAACTCGTGTACTTTTAACAATCTTTGGAAAAGCGATATGTGAAATAAGGTTTGTAACAGTGGTAATTTTTTCAATACGTTTAAATTTTGAAAGGTAAAAAAAATAAATTTCGCATAGCGCACTCTCGACTAAGTTTCATATTTAGAATTTTAAACACATTAAATATGAATAATGAGAATCCAAGTTAACAAATCTATGCTAGTATTTTCGCTTTTACTACCTACTATTATAGTAAACTTGTATAATACAAGATAAAGAGAAATATCCACAGATTTACAGAAGTATTCGACGTATAAATGCGAAGATAAAAAAACTTTAAGACTAAATAGTGTTGCTATCACATAAATTAAACTAATTGGTCCCTATCAATGACAAATTTAAGCGAACTTATCACATAATTATGTTAATAATTGTTTGGTATTTTCGGCTAGCATTCTTTCGTCTTGCCATTAGCTGTGATGGGTTGAGCAGTGATGTAATTGGATTCAGTTTTTACGTTGGTATCCTTCACGTAATTTCTATAGTAGAAGTTACCGAACATATAGAGGAAGATACCAGCATTGAGAGCTAGTAAGAAGTTGATGAATTTTGGGTAGTTGCAGTCACAAAACATGACACTGAAGTTGTGATAGAAGATGATGCAAAACTGGATCTAAAAAGAACAAAAAATATAAGATTATGTCTTATCTTCAATATTCTAACAAACTTGTTACTAAAATTTGTACATAGCCCAAGATATCTATCATTTGTAACATAATTAATGGCCATTCGAGTTGTCTGGATAGTCCGAAGCCCATTCTGTAACTGCACTAATCTATAGTGGTTAATCATACGAGCTTTGCTGTGAAGGAAAACGTCGAGAGGAAATTCAAAGATGTATGTAAAGTCGTGCTTAGTAAATGACGATAGGTTCACCGTCTGTTACATTGGCATTTAATATCCCTAATGAATGTATTACACATATTTCACCATACCTCTTTTTGTCGAAGCAAATTAAGTCGTCGAAGTTAAGTATACTTAGATGTTTGACGTATTCTTGACTTGACATATTATTTGCCGAGACCGTATTATCTCAATCGTAATTCATATTTAGGTTTCTTCACAATAATTTACTAAACGTCAAAGTTCGTGGCTCGTTCGGTTCGGAGGTTCGTGGTGGTCAAACATACAGACTAATGGGGAGCGAACCAGTAACCTTGGTTTTTAAATTTCTCAAATTATTCGGCTTTTGACTTCATATTTCTAAAAAATATATTGTTTATAATTACCAGCTGCATTGAGGTCAAGTGCCTCTTCCACCATAAGTACTTCTGGTACTGGGGTCCAAGCCCGGAGATCAGATAGTAAGAGTACATGATGATGTGGATAAATGAGTTGATCACGCCGAGGAGGGTGCCATGACCTCCTGAAAAATAAAAAATGTCGTTTTACAATTCTATATGGTAATTTTTTTTGTAGAACGTTCAGCTACTTAAATGCAAATCCCTCGGTCACTTAACGATGGGAATGTCAAGAGTACTCGAGACCAGCGGGCATGTATGAAGAAACGGTTGAATGTGACGGCGCAAAAGAGGTCTGTAAGTTATGAAATAATTGGCCCTCTACATCAAAAAGGTCAAAGTCTCTCAAAGTAATTTTACTTAAAAGTTTACGTAAAAAAAAAATTTGTAAAGTCAAGTTTGGTTTTAAAACTTTTTAATTACAAATATTTTGGTCGTGCCAAATTAACTATTACTTTGTAGAAAAAAATCTTTGTCTTTAATTATTGAAATATTGCTTTATAAAAAGAAGAGGCAGAGGAAGACAATGATCCAACTACCTGGATCTACTCGATCGAACGCTCAAGGACGGGAACGTCAAGAGTACTCGAAACCGATGAGCATGTATGGAGAGACTGATGAATGTGGACGAAGCGAAAGAAGTATGTAAGTCTAGAGGGAACTGGCACTCTATACTCTCTGCCTACCCGTTAGGGACTCGGCGTGATGATATGATGATGATAATGATGCTTTACAAAAAATTAGAATCGTATAAATCTGGTACCTGGCAAGAACTTAACACCAATCCAGGCACAAATGGGCATCATGAAGTGGTGGTAGAGATGGAGGACTGAAATCTGTCTGTTCTTCTTTCTAAGCACGAAAAAGATCGTGTCGAGAAGTTCAATGACCTTTGCCGCAAAATACCACCAGACAGCTGCCGCCATCTGGAAAATAATCATGTCATCTATTTTGACACGACCTGTTGTCAGTATTATTTTTAAACTAGCTGTGCCCGGTTTCGTCCGCGTGGAATTTAACAAAAAAAAATATTCAGTTTCTAAAATAAAAGTAGCCTAAGTAACTTCTTCTTACATCAGCTATCTGCCAATGAATGTCCCGTCAAAATCAGTCCAGCCGTTTCAGAGATTAGCCGGAACAAACTGACAGACAGACAAAAATCGTAAAAAAAAATATTTTGGTATATGTACCGTGTTTATATACATATGTATTGAGTAAAAAGCGGCTATGTTAATATAACAAACAGATACTTCAAATTTATTTATTTGTATAGATTAGAAATGATGGCCATCTGATCTAGTGATCAGAGATCCTGGCTGCGAAGCCTGAGATCGGGGGTCGTGGTCGTGGTTGTGGGGATGAGCACTAGCATTTGTTTCTTAGTTTTGAATGTCTTATGTATAATACATTTATATAAGTATGATGAGCCATGGTGGCCGAAGTGGTTCGAGTAGTTGCCTGCGACACAAAGATCGCAAGTTCGAATTGCCGAGTGTACAAATGATTTTTTCTGAATTTACGTACAGTGATTAGTCCCGCCACGAGCTTAACGGTGAAGGAAAACATCGAGAAGAAACCTGCATACGTCTGAGAAGCAATTCAAAGGCGTATGTATAGTCGTGCTTGAGTAACGGCTATGGACTCGCCATCTGTCAGACGGGTACCCTTGTGGGAAGGCGTGAGGATAAAAGACGTAAGTATGTAAGTACGTAAGTATGTATAGACGTAGTTCCTATATTACATACAAGCTTTGCTAAGTTTGGGAATAGGTCGATTTGTATGGAATTGTTCTTAGGTGTTATTGATGTATCAACAGATCTTAGTAATGAAATAAAAAATCTATAGATTTAATAAAAATGTAACGGAACGCTGTCTGTACATGGAAGATATATGAGAAAAATGTGATAGGGACCTTTTTCAACGCAAATAGCATCCAAAACACTGATTGTTAGAATTTTTGTCTGTTTATCTGTTTGTCTGTGTGTCTGCGCGTCTATGCACGCTTATCTCAGAAACAGCTTATCCGATTTAGATGTGGTTTGTCAATAATATAATGTGGTAAGCTTTTCGTAACATGTACAAAGTAAATCAAAATGTATATCCAAAAAATGCTGCCCAAAGTCACTTTTCCACGCGGACGAAGTCGCGGGCACAGCTAGTATATAAATATATCCTTACTCGTTTCGCCTTAGGATTGTCGGAATAATCAATTGGTTGGCATGAGAAGTTGTAGTCGTTCCACCATCCAGACACTAGACCCTGAAAGCAAAGATATGTTATTATACTGAGTTCTTATCATATTTAGCTTAACTTTAGATGTCGTGGTGATTGTAGTGCCTGCGAAATAAAAATTACAAATTTGAATCCCGACTGTACCGATGAGTTTAAGTAAGGTCCATTTGTCACACCACGAGCTTTACAGTGAAGTAAAATATCGAGAGCAAACCTGCATACGTTTGAGAAGAAATCCAAATGAAAAATGAATTAAACGGCTGGATTGCCTTGCTCAAGGAACGGCGAAGGACTCGCCATCAGTTACGTTCCCACCTACACTACCACACAAACTACCTTCATACCTCTGCGTACCCTTTCGGGGACCCTTTTGGAAAGTGTGAAGTCATTATCGTTATATAGTGGTAACTTTATTTTTTATTAAGTATGTGACGTTCAATAAGTGTTCCCTGTGTCCCTTACGTTGAATAAAACATTTTGATTTTGATTATTTTTTTTATATATTAAACTCGATAAAGTGCGATAGCTTGGTATTTGATAAAGATGTGTTAAAGTTGCCATCCGTCGCCCTTTCTCAAAAACGAATATACACATATGAGAGAAGAAGTGAAGGAATTTCAAGTCGTTTTGGAATTTATTTGTCATCTGTAGCGTATTTCTCGCGCAGGGTTTCTCTTGGTGTTATCGTTCCTCTCTTTCTCCTCTCCTCCTCTCCTCCTCCTCATTCGATTAGTCACTACAGATCGAAGCTGGACTGGACAGCTAGCATACCATAAAAATGTATTTATTATATAATAATATAATATATCCTCACGCCTTCCCACAAGGGTCCCCGAAGGGGTAGGCAGAGGTGTATAGGTAATACCCACACACCCACTTTCCGCCAGAGGTATATTAGGTGCCAACGTGACAGATGGCGAGTCCATCGCCGTTACTCAAGCACGACTATACATACGCCTTTGAATTTCTTCTCAGACGTATGCAGGTTTCCTCACGATGTTTTCCTTTCACCGTAAAGCTCGTGGTGTGACTAATCACTGTACTTAAGTTCAGAAAAACTCATTGGTACAGTCGGGATTCGAACTTGCGACCTTTGCGTCGCAGGCAACTGCTCGAACCACTCGGCCACCACGGCTCTACTATAATTTATATTACTATATTATGTATTACATAAATACATACATAACATCAGGCCGAGTCCCTAACGGGGTAGGCAGAGAGTATAGAGCGCCAGTTCTCTCTAGACTTACACACCTCTTTCGCTTCCTTCTTTAATTATGTATTCATACCACTAAGAGGGCAATCAAGCATGCAACCCATCTGATGGTAAGCGGATACCGCGGCCTATGCCGCTTGTAACACCACGAGTATCACTCGCACGTGGTCGACTCTCCAAGAACCTTTTCAAATGACCTCTTATATAAACCCTGCATTGTGATAGCAAAGCATGGTTGTAAGAACTACTTCTAGCACTTACCTCGTAAACCAAGAAGATACTCATAAGAATCTGCGATATATTGTAGACTATTATGGTGTTTTTCAAGTCATACGGCTTCCTGTCGCGCATGTACTTTGGACCCATAGATGTACAGAAGTAGATGTAGGTAGCAAGGATTGTGAGCAATGGGCCAGGACCGGACATTAGCCACCAGTTCTCCGTTCGGGGATCTGAAAGTGGAAAAAAATTACTTGTAATAATTCCAGTCACCCATGTCTAGACAAAAAAGTTGTTTTGTTTGTTGAAATAGGAACAATATTCACATCTATAATATTAGTAGATTAGATCCTGAGATTATCGCGTTCGACCGCACAAACTCATCAGCTTTATAAGAATACTATAGATTATACGGAATATACCGCACATAAACAGTGTCAACTTTGCATTTATAAGACGTAGATCCAAGGCAAAACACTTAAATATCCCCAGCCTTCCAGGTTCATAAGTAACTAAGTCGGACAATAAGTTAGCACCTGCCTCATTTTCATAATAAACATATTTATCTGCGTAGTTGTATGCGGCCTACGTCACGTCCCTAGCGCAGTCCCTTGTTATATTATGTACATATATATGTATACAATATGTATGTACATTACGACATCTATTGCGTTTTGATATCAAG